>JAOBBB020076258.1:0-13841 GCA_025331005.2 Zoanthus gigantus
TTACTGGGCCATATATAGCACAAACGTGCTAGTAGCTGTCTATGGTTGGTAGAAATCAGGATTACTATTTTTTATGGTAGTTTAAAGGGTTAAAGCCCGCTACCAACGTGGCGATAGTGCCCAATATAGTGGCTTCGAGTTAGCTACTACAGTAGAACATTTGTGCTATCTTTACTTCTTTATAGCCACATCCTACAAGCATTGCGCTTTTACCATTACTTGTATTCTTAGTAAACTAACTTACACTCTTGCAACGGCCTCATCAGTTACGTGCAATATCAATAAATACCGGAACGAAAGACTTTGAGTTCTCCTTGGATTGCCTTCACAAACTCGAGATTTGTTTCATTCAGAAAGTAAATCACGTCTATACCATGTTACATACTGTAAACTGCGAGGCGCTTGGAAAATATCGAGAGCTGATAAACCAAGGATAGATCTTAAAGAATTCAAAAGTATTTGAGTTGGTAGACTAACCTGTTCAACTCCGGGCTGTAGTGTGTTGTACAGCGGTCGTGTTTCCACGTGTTCTGGGACGATTGGCTGAGAATTGAGAACATGCAGAGCGAGCCTCTCCTCTGGTGGGCCAAGATGGGAGTGGTGCCTTGTTCCTTCCTCTGAAACAAAGCAAAAAACAAATATCTAATTACAAAACAAAAACTTGTCAAAAAGTAATATATATGTGAAGTACACTTTAGGAACCAGTGCATTCCAATCTGAGCTAGTTAAAGCTTAATCCTTTAAGAGCCACGTGGCCAACGGAGCCGGCGCTTATCTCCGGTTTCTGTAGTTTAAGCCCATGAGAATCTTTAACTTCCCCTGGATAACACACTAATCCATCGCAGGTTAGCTCCCAGCAGACACTGGTACTCATTTACCAACCACGGAAGGATGGAAAGCCGAATCAGCTTAGGCGGAAGAGAAGATCACACAAATATCTAAATCTCGGCAGAGCCGGGATCGAACTGAGGACCTTAAGGCCGGAAAGCTGAGATCTTACCAACTACACCAACCACGCACGCCACATTCGAGCTAAAAAGGTCAAAAACAGGTCACCGAGCCACTTATCGCAGAAAAAATCGAATAGTCCAGTGTGCCAAACAGTGAAAGATTTGACAACTCAGCTACCAGCAAGCCTACTTCATACCACTTCCGGGTAGGCAACAATTTTCATTATTTTTAACTCAAAATCTCAAAACTGTTTTTGGCAATTACACATTTTTAATGAACAAATATTTTTTGCTCTTTGGTACATAACGAAAGCTGCAACTAGTTTATTCAATGGATAACGACATTTTACAACTTCAAAATGTTGCGTAATTTCTAAATAGAAGTGTAATACCGTAGAAGATGATATCATATTTAGTACTGACCGAAGCAACCGGTATCCATTTTCGAGCGCTCTGATTGGTTCCCGTAACGTGCGATATCCAATGACTATTAGTTGATTTTGAGGCGGAAGTCAAAATGACAGGAAGCGTGCACGCTAAGCTAAAAAGCCAATCCTTTACGAGCCAAGTGGCCCATGGGGCCGGCGCTTATCTCTGGTTTCTGTAGTGTTAAGCGGATGAGAGTCTGTGACTCCCCCTGGATGGGACACTAATCCATCGCAGGTTAGCTCCCAGCAGATGCTGGTACTCATTTACCTACCCGGAAGGATGGAAAGCTGAGTTGGCGCATGCTAGAAATAGTAAAAAGGTTCACATTGTATTGTTTCTTTGAAAATAAAGTGCATTTTTATCTCATTATTTCGGTAAGCAAAAAAAACAACTATCCCCCTCAGTGTAGGTGCCTAGTGTCGACGCATCGCGTCTCGGTATATATCCACCACTATTCATCTCCCCTTTGGGGGATAACTGTTAAATATTATTGCAGAATAACTTTTCTATACATCTAAACTTGTACAAAAATAATAATAAAAAATACTCATTTAGCAACTAACTGAAGCATAAAGCAGGAAGAAAGCGACTAAAGCAGGCAATTTTTTAACCCTTTCAGTCCCAGTTTTTTCTTAAATTCTCGACTCCTAACTTGAGCCCATACTTTTCTTTGAACAAGTTTGAGAGAATGTTACTTTTAATCTTCATTAGTTTGCTTTGTTCGATCAATTCTCATTTTCTCATTACCAAATGTCTTATTTTGTATGTCTTACGTAAGGAGAAATTAGGTGTTAAATACTGACTGGGACTGAAAGGGTTAAAGTAGAACTGAACCCTAAAACTGACTTTTCATCGTTTGAACATTTAGGCAAAGTAGAACAACTATATGAAGTTTTTTTAAGCTCCTAGCCGAGCAGTTAAAAAAGAATTGATGTTTTGTAACGAATCGACAAGACTTGATCGGCGGCTCAATGTGATGTCAGCGGTTGATTATAACGTAGGTTACGATACTAGAATGATTAAAACGAGGAAAGACATGGTTACTGTGCGGCTTTTGGTTGCTATAAAAGAAAAACAACTTCGCAAGACATAGATCGCCCAAAAAATATCAAGATTTTGAAGCACACTACCATATTTGAGCTCTGAATATCGTAACCTACGTCATACCATACCGCTGACAATCTCATTAGCGATTACGGTATCAAGCCTTTTCTAGAGAGTTTTCATAGTTTCTATATTTAATTTCTCAATGTAACTTCACTTTAATTTTAAAAAAATTTTACAGAGTTAATCTACTATACCAATAGATTCAAACAAACATAGGTTAGTTTTAGGTTTCAGATCTTCTTTAAATAAGTTTCCCGTAAAACACTCACCAAACTCCTGAAGGTTGTAAATTTTGCTCTCAAGGGCCAACTGCGTGTTGCCAAGATACTGGGGTTTAGCCATGTGCTGTTTCTCGCACCAATCGTCCAAGATTTGTTTAGGTGTTTGGCAATCACGCCACTGGTTGGGGCCAGACCTGCCAAAACGCGAAATAAAACCATCCACGTAAGTATTATTAATATTTTTTACTCACTCACCAATGTTATTATAAAAAAAAAAATAGGTAGTCGATGACTGCATGTGACTCAGGCAAAAAAGGGTTTATTAAGAAATAAAACATGTTCTACGTGCCTTCATAGCTTGCTGAAAACCGAGGCGAACGTTTGGGAGAATTCGAGAGCAGATCAGTGAAAACCCGCGAGTTCAGACGCAGTCGAACTGCTCACTTCTCACACACTTCTCCATATCCGAGAAGACGAGAAGGTCTAACCATGTGCAGATGTTAGAGCAAAGGCAGCACCTTTTCCTCAATTATTTTAAGACCCTGAGTGTTGCCGGCTGGGAATTGAACCCGAGCCTCCCGCATGGTAGACTGGCCACCAACACGGCGTCTAATTTACGATTTTCGCAAAATCCAACAGTTACCAAGAATATGGACCAAAACGTTATTGGGAAACATATATATTCACTGACTTTCTCTTGATTTTTGTGAGAAGGTGGAAACAATAAAATAATGCACTAATTTGACTCTTCAAATTACGTGACTGATGTTGCATGACGTAATCACTTCACCGATTTCTTCAAGACAAGTGAATGAAAACAATGAAATTTCGTGTGAAAACTTGTTTGGGGTAGCCATAAAACATAACTAAGCCACATGAAACTGCGTAGAGTTCATTGTTTTAAAGCTAGAATTTTGATGCAAACCACCCATGGCCGGTTGCTATTTTGAACCTTAAAATACCTGTAAACAGGATAGTTTTCCCATATCGTCACGAAATTACTTACGTGCAGTATGTTTGGGGTAGTCCACACCAAGCCCTAAACTTGGACGTGAACCTGCTCTCAAGGTCAATAGTGGTCTCGCCAATCAAATCGTCCTTGCTGACAAGATCGTAGTCCATGACACGTATCGTAAGATCCTTGATGATTGGGATGGTGGCTGTCATCTCAAACATCCTGAAATGTGATGAAGACCTTAAAATCAACCTTTTTTAAATTTTTACTTAGTGTTTTTCTTCTTATCTGTTTTTAAATTTGTAGTTAAATATGTATTTTTTTTTTACTTTAGAGATTTTAACCATTTTGTAAACTTTTAAATAGAGTAATACTAATCAAATTGTAAACTTATCTGTAATTCAGCCTTTTGGCTGCCAAAGATGTTTTAATAAACAATCTATCTATCAGTCAAAGTTATAATGTTCGAATATTAGTATCTTGGGTAGATGCAGTTATCGTCCACACACTAAATTTAGGCACAATGAGTAAATGTTCTACGTACTGTTTGGTCGATAATCATATACGTGAAAAAATTACTAGATTATGATTGGTCAAGAGCAGTGCAATTACTTTGTAATTCTGTGCAAAAATGTGTAATTTCGAGCAATTACAATCTCAAAGTAATAAGTAAATCAAAATTCAGAAGTTTTTATGACAACGATAAAGGCATGAATTGTCCGTGCACGCATGCATTGTCACAAACTAATAAGCCAATCAAAATGCAGAAGTTTCTATGACAACGATGAAGGCATATCGAATAGTCCATGCACGCATGAATTGTCACGTTGTCATTGTCACGTTTAGCTTTTTCACCGTCATTTTTTTATAATTTTTTTATGTCAATGATTAACAACTAATCGAACCTTTTACTCGTTCAATATAGAATTAAATTGCATTTGTGTGCTTTAAAAAGCTCAAACTGCGTTCACGCAATTTTGATTCTTTTTAAGCAAACTTGTTAATCACGTTAACTAAAATGTCAAAGCTAATAAGCCACAATAATAAATGTCAAAGCTAATAAGCTACATGAGATTCTTTTGTATAACTGATCACTATGTGCGCTGAACTGGAACCTTATGAAACCCACCAATACTGAAAAATTATAAAAAAATGACGGTGAAAAAGCAAAACGTGACAGTGACAACGTGACAACTCACGCGTGCACGGACAATTCATGCCTCCATCGTTGTTAATCCTTAGAATCTAGTTTGAATCTCATTATTTGACCTCCATCTGACATTGTGTTATATCCTCGTGAAACCCAAGAATATGATTAACATATAATCGAACCTTTAACAAGTTCAATATGGAATTAATTTGCCCTTGTGTATTTTACAAAGCTCAAATTGATTCTTTTTAAAACAAACTCGTGCAAATTAATTCCATGTTGAACTCGTAAAGATTCGATTACATATACTAACCCGTAATTATTGTATGATGTTGTTAATGAATATCAGGTAAGCCATTCAAACTTACTTTCCAAAGGCTGGGTTTAGGGTGTTTGGTACGTAGTTGTCCCTCTCATTCATCTTTGTTTTTCCAAGCAAAACAACGAGGTAAGGGTCGGACTTTCAAATAAAACAGAAGAAATCATTTGTTAAACAAATTAAGATAAACATCTCGGTGAATGTGCTTCAATAGCATACTTCTAGTAAAACTTTTAAGGAAGTAATTGAACAAAGATAAGTAAAACAGGAATTTTAAATTGGATAGGTGATTAAAGTTTTGGGTCTATATCTGCAGTTTATACAAAGTCATATGGTGCTCCAAAAGTCTCAACAATACTGGGCAAGAAAACCGCCACTAAGTCACAATTCCTTATAAAACGTTCGTGATATTTAATAAATAGGGCCCATATCATCAGTGCGGCGTGCTGGGCGCAGGTTTGACATCCAACTGAGATTTGAATATTTGTGCGACCTTTTTCCCGCTTCAGCTAACTCAGCTTTCCATCCTTCCGGGATAGGTAAATGAGTACCAGCGTCTGCTGGGAGCTAACCTGCGATAGATTAGTGTCCTGTCCATGGAGAGTCAATGACTCTCATCCGCTTAACACTACGTACATAAACCAGATTTATTACATAAACACTGATGAAATACAGGATTCTCCAGTGACGAAATCTTAATATCCTGTGAAAATACCATTTTTACTTTTCAAAATATGAAATATCATGGTCATGGAATCTAGCCAAAGAAAACGTTGTCGTCATTTTCCTGGTATTTCATCAATGTATATACAATAAATAGCATATTTCACGTCAGTTTGGGGATACGACATTAATTTCCTTGTGATATCGACTTGAACCCTCGAAGATAATATCCGTATCCACGTGCGGGCGTGTAATATCTTCTATACAAGCGCCCACTCCAATGCGCCACTTGGCTCGGAATAACGATTTAGTTTAGCAAGCTCATATTAACAGGTGAGCCTTGTTTCCAAAAGCAATTTTATAGTTCAGAGTTGTTGTTTTTATAAGCTTATTATAAACGCAGATGCGTAAGGTATTGAGACAAAAGTGAAAACAAAAATTCTTCTGTTTATTTTGGATTTACTTACCAATCCACTTGCATCCTGAGGCATCAAGTCGTTAGCCTGTAAAAGGTAATCAAAGTTGCATGAACATTTGTTATCGTCATAGAAGTTTTACTCATAATAAGATATCCCTTTAAAAGAAACTTTGTTGTTAAATTAAAAAACTGCTCACTCACAGTAAACGGTTTGACATATTTTGAACTTGTGCAAAAAGATTCGCGTCGTACAGATTCTCTTAAATTCCAAACCGCCAGCCTCTCAGCATAATACTAAATGGATAAATAACAGCTTTCATAACATTGTTTTCCAACCACTATTTAGTAAGCTTTTGTTGTAAAATCATGACTGTCGATCATTCTTGTTGACTACTGGTCCACTGAATTCGATTAATGATTGCTGTTTCTACTGCCTACAAAACTTTAGCACACGTAAAAAATCTTTTAAATGATCTCAAAAATTGTTACAAAACAAATGGTATACTATGTAATCCTTCTGCTAATTTTATAACTAGTGTATGATAATATTGCACCCGGGATCGTTTTGTATAGGAAATCGCACGAACTTGCACGTGTAGTTCGTGATTTATGGGTGCGAGTGATGTGATGGAAATGCATAAGCAAGTTCATGCGAGTTTTTGCTTATTATGTTCTCAACAATGCATAAAATACTTGCAAAATTTTACCGAGCTCTTCGTGCGTGTACTCTTTCCGTTTTGTCGTTCAATAGACCATTTTCGCATCTGTAGTAGCTGCTTTCTACAATGACAGCGGCCTCAACTTGTAGTGTTAGCCTCGTTGTGTTGTTAAATATTCAAAAATAATTGCGATAAAGAGCGAGATGTCACACCTCCAACAATACACGCAGTTGTGAAAGGTGTAAAACTACATTGGAATTTAGGAATATTTAACTTTATACTGAGGCTAACACTGTACAAACTGAGTCCGCTATCATTGTTGAAAGCAGCTACTGCAAATGCGAAAATGGTCTATTCTGCCAAACTTTCAACCAGGTTGTGTTGCTTTCAAAGTATTTTGGTTTTATAATTTTCTTTTAGTTGCTCAACATCGCTTTGGTTTGGAATAGCAAACAACTGTCAGACATTTTGTTTCTGTTTTCAAATTTGGCACTTGCGGGTGTTTCCATAGCAACTTCCTAATTTGCACTCTATAACCTGTTCATGCATTCACAATTATCCAATAAAAAACGAGGTATTTTGCTGAGAATATAATGACTATATTCAATGGTAGAGAGACCTACCTTGATAACATATAGTCTGATCATACACTCAACCGGTTCACTAGGTGGCAAATTTCTGATGATGCGGGGTGGAAGAGTCTCATTTGGATCACTAGGTAGTGGGTAAACACAAAAAGAACCCTGCAAAGATATGGTTAATAAGTTTATTTGTGCTGGCTGTAAAATGGTTTATAAGTTTATTTGTGCTGGCTGTAATGCCAGTTACATCGGTGAAACTAACCAACATTTTTCCACACGTGCACGGGAGCACTTAACAACTAACAAGGCCTCACACATATTTAAGCACTTAAATTCCAACCACAGGTGGAAAAGCATGTCGTCACCTCAATGCTTTGGAGTAACTGATTATACTGAATCTCCATTCCAGCTAAAAATCAAAGAGGCGTTGCATATCCTTTGGGACAAACCTATTGTAAATCAGCAAGTCAAGCATGTTAATTTAAAATTATTTTTGTAAACGCTCCATAACACCGTGTAATTAACATTTTAAATAAGTATTTATTTCACTTCCAACTAGATTTGTAGATTACTACTAGCGATGGCAAGAGACTTGCCGACACATGTTTAGTGTTAAAACTGCTGTAGTGTTTTTGAAAATGGTGTTAAGGACCAAAAATAGCTATAGTTTTATTGTACCTCATCAAAAGAAGCGCAAGAGTGAAGGAAATACTGGAAGTGAAAAGCACGGTAAGTAGTTTTTGCTATCAATTCTGACGGCGGTGTGGCTGTGGTAGCTGGTTAGGTCTGGGTTCCAACCACAATTTAGTTATAGGATTCGAACCCAGATTCTGCCGATATTTGAAATATTTGTGAACTACTAGGCTCTGAAAAAGACCTGGCTTTCAATGCAGCCAAAGACAAGTTTCAAACAACTTTTTCCATACGGAACCTTTTTATATTGTAAATATTAATACAGCGTTAGGCAGCCGAACCTGATAAAATTCTAACAGAATCTATACTTTAAGACGATTACAAAGAATGCATAAATAACGCCAAATGCCTGTTGTTCCTGAACCTTTTTGTCTTTAACAATTTTTTTCTCACACATCTCTATCCTTTTATTTCCTTTTGTTTTTACATACCTATCTTATTGCGTTATCTTGCTTTACATCGCTGTATAAACACCTCTTTAATTATCTCTCATGCATTCACTCCGACGAAGGACTACAGTCCGAAACGTCAGTTTTAAAATTCATTTTCACTACGGTGTAAAACTTAAATATGTGAAAAATGGTCATTTTAAACAATTTCCATCAGCAGGTTCACATACTGAGATATTAATGTAATTTATGCTAAACTAAGGTTTAAATTGACAGTACAAGAACAAAGATCACTTTGGATAGTTTCAGTTCATCCTTTGGTATTCAAAACGGAAAAAATAATCAAAACAGAGTAAACCAAGTTAGGCTATATTCTCTGTTTGCAACAGCTTTAAGCACGATAAACTGCTTCACCAACCTTGAATTCTCCAACCACAGTCTGCTCTTCGCTAGTCTTCTTTTTTCCACGGTGAAAATAAAACGTATCGCAGAAGTCTTGGAATCCAGAAAATGGGTCTACCTTCTCCAGCTCCGTGTCATAAACCTTGAAAGAAAAAACTTAATTACAACTTATTTTGTTTTTATTTTATTTTATTTTATTGGCTTCGCCTGATAAAGAATTCATAAATACATATTACAGTTTATACAAAGTGGCTTAAAGATGAATTATACATGTACATACGAAAAAAAAAAAAAAAAAAGAAAAAAAAAATGTCAGGCGGGGTTGCCACAACAGCAGTTGCCAATTACTGTGGTCCCCTTAATTAAAAGGTAGAGAATTAACTAAAAATGCATAATGAAAATTACCGTATTTGCGTTTGTATAAGTCGACCCCCATTTTTAAAGCCAAAACTGGCACTTTTCATTAAATTTCGTGTTTTTTCACGGGTATATGCCGAACAACAAAAGTTCGAATAGTCATAAAATAATTAATCGTTATTTAAACTATCAGTAATGATATTTGTTCATTCCTAAAAGAGCCGTTTGTTATCTTAGCTTGGCTATATGAGCTATTCATTCATGAGTGTTAATGTAGGAAAGGGAGAAAATGATAGAAATCGAGAGAGAAGAGAGAGAAAATCTTTTTCTTCTCCCCTCCTTCACTCCCTCTGTCTCTGTCTGTCTGCCTGTCTCTCTTTTGTTCTCTCTCTCTTAATTGGTCCCATGGTTTATAACGAGCGTTCCGAAATACCGCTGGAAAAGTGACTCAAAAACACATGTGTTGTAAATAATCAGTGTAAATGCATGACGGAGATAAAGAACTGCATGTATTAAATCAACATTATTTACTGTGTTTTAATAGTATTAAAAGACATAAAACAAAAGCAAAATATAGTAGACTGTAACATTATAATCTTAGTTTTCGTGAAAAGTAACCTGTGACCTTGTTACTGGAAGAAAGTTTGAAAAACGACTCAGTCTCAATAATTGTTCTACACCTCATGATCATGTGGTATTGATGAACCCACTAAAAAGATATGGGGCTTCATAGCTCAGCTAGTTAGAGTGCTGCACCGGTATCAGTCCCAGAGGTCATGGGTTCGAACCCTGCTGAAGCCTGGATCTCTTTTTCTTGCTTCTCTCTCATGCACAACTGCTTATATTGTACACATAACTGCGAAGATCGTTAATAATGTTGTAAACGTTGTCAATGTACCGTAATATCAAGTATTGTAATGTATTTTACATCTTCTTTTTTAGTTTTTTTGCTCTTGCAAAAATGTAACTTTATATATCTAGTGTCTAACGCAAAAACTTATTGTTAATTTAGGCTCTAGGCATTCAAGAATCGGATCCACTTATGTAAAAATTATTAGCAAAGTATAAAAAACAATTAAATGTAATCTAGTGCAATAATTTTTATTTACTGTAACTAAAAAACGAGAATGCAAATAAATATGTATTTTATTGTATTGTATAATGTCGGGGAAACGTTTTCCCTGAACTAGTGTCTTTAAAGTGCCTCATAAGTAAAAAGTAACATTTTTGCGGAAAATAAAAGGTTACAACACTCTCATTATGAAATAAAATATTTGACCTGGTAAAAATGTTTTAAAAACAGTTTTTTGCAGCTTCAAGTAGCTAAAAAAGGCCAAACAGGTATCACGAGAAGACTGGTGACGAATTTGGCTCTAATGAAGTAGTGAAAGGTTCCAACTATACGAGACAGGGTTTGTTTCTTCTTGCGTGCTTTGTTGAAAAGAGAGAAATGTCTGATAGCGAAAACATTCTATTCTTTACTGAGTTCCCTTCGCTTTCAAGCTCTCTTTGCTTTCTTCTCCGCCATGACATTTGAAACCTCAAAACCACTGACTACGTCATATCCGTTACAGTCTAACTGTTGGCTGAGCGCAAAATGGAGACACCTTGAAGCGCCGTTTTCGAGATTTTAAACCGGTATAATAATACATAAAACTCGATAATTCGGGTACTGAGAACTTAAACTAACAACTGAACCAAACTTAACTTAATTCGGGTATTGAGAACTTAAAATAACAACTGAACCAAACTTGTTTTTTACTTCATATGTACTTTAAGAAGTAAGCATGCCGCAAACAAAAACATCAAAACTCAAAACAGAAAACAACAAGAAAGTATATCTGGTCAAGCCAAAACTATTTCTAGATACAACAGCAACTAAAACAATCCAACACTTACAATGATCTTGGCATAGCCTTTGTCTAAGTATGTTCCAGCTTTAGCCAAATCTCCGATTGACGCATGGTACTTGGACCACCAGTCAATGTCTTCTTCCACCTCCTCCTGCAGAGAGCCGTAATTTATAGAATGTTAATGTCAAAAGCAAGGGCATGTACACACCTTCTTGTTTTCATATCTTGGACTCAGCGAATAGCTCCATTGATTTTAAACTTAAAGAAGCCTTTTATATAAGTAAGAATAAAGCTGACCTTAACAGTTACATCATTTTAATACTTTCTTAACTCTTTAATTTCCGTTTCATTGTATTGTAATGCATTACCTCATATTGTAAATAATTTGTTCATATTATGTATTTTATACTTGTAAAACGTATCACTTATCATTCTATAAGACTGATGATGGCATAAGCATGCTGAAACATGTCTTTAAAAATAGTTGTCCATTTTTTTCAAAAGCATAAAGATTAAAAGATGGCGATAGATCGGGCATGTACTTAGAAAAGGAAATGAGGAACACCAAAAGGTGGCTCTCACTTGGACACCTGAGGGCAAACGAAAGAGAGGAAGGCCAAGAGAAACTTGGAGAAGGACAGCAGAGAAAGAGAGGAACGAGATGGAGCGACAGAGTTGGAGGGCAACAGAGGAAGCCGCCAGGGATAGGCCAATGTGGAGAGATCTGTGCCTCACCTTATGTTCCTCGAGGAGCAAAGAGGATAGATAAGATGATGAATGTGAATTGCAGCTGAGCGGAAGATTAGAAAGTCCCACCAGAAGGTGGTCCATTTGTGGCGTTTTTGTAGTGGAATTCACAAGTTAAAGGAACAAAATATAGCCAATCCACAATAAAATATAGACCGGAAATGCACTGTGGACCAGCTATTAAACACAACCGCTTTCTGGCGTGTTTATAGGTAACATATTACAAATTTGTCGCTACATTTTAGAAGTGCAAGCTACCTCGCTAAACCAAGAATTGTAGTCTTAAAACACATTGGTGTAATAAAGGCTTGCCAGCATTCTAGAAGTTAGTGATGTACGCGAGTTGTTCATCTTTGCGTTTAATCTACAATTCTAGAAGAGCCCATTTTCTGAAATTATTCAGTGAAACACAGTATTTGTCACATTAAGAAAGATACACATATAAGGAAAGACAAATCAAATTGCCATAGATTTAGACAGCTCGCCTTTTCTCCAATAAGAAAATGAGCTGTAAATCTTTCCATAAAACGTGTGTTGTACTTAGGATTTTATTTTTAAACGCAATTTTTTTGGGAAAGATTCCAAATACTTTGAGAAAAAATAAAGCCTTCGGACAGATTATATAATTAGATTTTACGAACCAGGGAATCGTATCCAGTATCGTATCCAGGGAAAGATTCCATGTACTTTGAGAAAAAATAAAGCCTTCGGAGAGATTATATAATTAGATTTTACGAACCAGGGAATCGTATCCAGTACAACAAGCAAATTAGAAAACAAAAGTATGAGTCATTAGGCGTAACTTAGACAACACAAGGTTTAAAATCTTTAGGTCATCGCTGTGACTACTACACCGTGAACACAATTTCAAACTTGAATTCTCTATATTACGACGTGCTTTACCTTTTTCTTCTTCTTCTCCTCCTTGATGTCCATGATGTGTGAAGGACCTCGCTGACCTGTATGATTCTCAGCTACGAAAATCAAAATCATTGAATGAAGCCTTGAGCGTAGTATATTTATATTATATTTAAGTATTATAGTACTAATTATTTTACAAAAGAAAACAGGCAAAGCACTCTGATGGGCCGTAGAAATTGAGAGTGAATATTCTAATTGTTTTGGTAGAAATCTATGAAGAAGAAACAAAAGAACAACGATACTTTTCGAATAATAATTATTGAGCTTACTCAAACAAATAATACTAATGATCCACCAGCGACTATTCGTCGAGTGAAACTGTCAAATTAACACTTCAAATTGTTTTTTTTTCTTACCTTTGAAATTTTTTATACCACATTTTCTTGCTATTTTAGTTTTCTCTGGGATTGCTTTTTGATTAAGAGCGTTAAATTCCTCTTCCGTAACGTCTTCTGAAAAGCGGGAAAGCGCCGCCATATCGAATTACTTATTTTCATCTTGCAGACGCTATCTATTATTTGATAGATAGTGAGTACGGTAGCAAATCAGACTGCAGTATTTGCGATATATAGTGACTAGAGTTCTACTAGTAAATATTAGACCTAAACTAAACAGGCAGAGTGACTCAAAGAAGGACAGAGTAACCATTACAATTAATTCTACCAACAGCGAAATCTTGTCGACGTTCTTAAAAAAAAGGAAACCATTTCCTCTCACCGGGTGCATCTGTTGTATCCTCCTGACCTGGGGTCTCGCGTCTGAACCGACTCAAAGACTTCAGGGAGTGAATGCCGACAACAGGCTTACGCCCAAAAGATCTATTATCTCGGACCTTGATGTTCATAGGCGGGGTGTACAGTTCTTCCTTGGGTAAGTACTAGAGAAAAAAAAAATCGGTAAAAAGTTATTAAAAAAGGCCCGGGGAGATAGATGGTTGAGATAGATAGATAGATAGATGGTTTATTACAAAAAATACATGTGCAGCCCGAGGGCTGAATTGCGTATCTACATTTAAAGTTAAACTAAG
>JAOBBB020076350.1:0-13840 GCA_025331005.2 Zoanthus gigantus
CGCTTATTTGCTACTGATGATGGCAAGAGTCTTGCCGAAACATGTTTAGTATTAAAACTTTTGTAATCGTTTTAAGACTTACAATATAGTGGTAAAGTGTGACGTCACAAAAATTAACATTTGAAAACTTATGGGATTTGTTTAAACCATCCGAGAGATCAATACTAGAAATGTATCCTTACCAAAAATCAGCATGTTGGTGCAAATCTTCGGGAGATATTACCACAGTTATGCTCTAATGACTCCATACAAATCCTTTTAAAAATGGCTTGGTTCTTAACGTTAGGAACCAAACCAATTTAAAAAGGGTTTGTATGGGGCCATCAGAGCATAACCGTGGCAATATCACATCACTGATTGGTGGCAAAATGCTAAGTTTCGGGTGAAGGTATTTTTCATCTTGTTCTTTCTAAATATTACAACCAAATTAGTGCTTTTAGAAATCAAAGTTTTGTGATGTCATCACTTTGGTACTCTATAACGTGCGTAAACCGTTACACAACACCAAAACTGGATAAAACTACAGATAAATGTTCTTATTTTCTTTTGAAAATCTCCTCATCTGAAACCTATACGAGAACCTGAGGAGCCGCCATCTTTTTGCAGTAACAAGAAACTGGCGGGAAAGTTTATCTTTTAGGACGCGCGCGTACATCCAAGACATTTGGTACACAAAGTTTTCATATCTTCGCTATTGGAAATTAGTTTCCGGTAAAACACCATTATCCATTGAATAAAAGTCTATATGTTCTCTTTTTAGTTTTTTTAGTGGAATTTTGGTGGATGACATTAAAGTATCATAATAAATTGTTCTTTTTTCTTGATGTTTGGTTAAATTATGTTCACAAATATTTCGTTATTGTGCTGCAGTTTAATCACTAAAAGCTCATTAGATTTTTGGTTTATATAATATTTTTTCAGAAACAGCTGTTGTCATCAAAACTTGATTTTTGATGGGTTAACAGGATAAATAACTCAAACGATCATTTGTTTTGTTTTCTCTGGTCCCTGACTGGGGCTGGTTCCTCCAAACTCCGATTTACTTAATCCCGGATTAAGACAAAATTCAAAGGCTAATTATAAGTAAAGCTTTATGATGCTTACAAAATACTGTTCAGTTTTACCAATAAAGAAACGTGTTGAATCCAAAGTTCCAGCCCAAAGCAAGATATAGAAGGTACGAAACATGAGCATGGGTTAAAGGAACCGGCCCCAGGACGACGAGATATGCAATATTCCCTTCTTTGTAGGTCGAATATCGGACTTTCTGTATGCTGTAGCAAACTGTCGAATGTGGTCAAAAGGCCACGTTTGTAGCAGATATTACCCCTTTAATCTTCATAAATAATACTGATTCTGAATGTGAGTAACAAATAGGCTCAAGTTCCAAAGACTGAAGATATTAAGTAATAGTGAAAGTGTAATGCTTGTGGGATGTGGATTAAATGTGAATCATGAAGTATAGATAGCACGTGAGTGCTACTAGGCCGTGCAACCTTAGACAACCAATTTTTAAATGGTGATATGACAAAGTATTAATTGACTAAGTTAGCTCGGGCTGTACGGGAAAATATTTGCCTCTTGTTCAGAATGCACGGTAATGCCCGCCAGTGCGACCCTCCCATCCATTCAATAAATACAGGTTGTTGTTTTAAAATAGATTTTATAATTACTTTATTTTTGCATTCATGTGTCCAGATTTTGTGGTTCGTAATGCAACTTTACTCATTTTGTACTTATAAAACTCTATATGATCAATCTTAACAGAAGAATATATCAACTTGAAAAATATTTTTAGTTTGAAAGATATATTATTTAATTCCTCCATTGTCAACTTTAATCATTTATGTTAATCCTACCGACCTTCATTCATTCCTGTTTTGTTTTTCCAACAAATAAGGGGACAGTTATTGCTGGGCTAAACCGCAGACACGGAGTGATCACGGGCACCGATGCAAATGAAGGGTACTTTACTGTTTATGCCGAGGTTAGTTTTTTTTATATCTGCGTCTATTGAAATATAGCGAGAACTGGTCGACGTCTGAGCGACCCTTCGCGGCTGTTGAATGTAATTAAAGTAATTGCAAAAGATTGTAAATACGTGTATTTATATTTATTATATCATTTATTAAATGATCGTCATATTGTTCGTATTGTGAACAGGTATTAGAGACTTTATTAGAGTGACTGCGTGATGCAGTTAAAACAATCACTGCGTCCACCAATACACTAATGTTATTCCATTGACTGTGTTATACAGTCCGTGTGTCATAACCCAATATAGTGGCCTCGTTCGCCAAATGAGTTTCCCTTGCTCAGTGGTGAGCGTCCGGCTAATGTATGGAAGGTCTGGGTTCGATTTTCATCTGGAGCTCAGATTTTTTCTGCATTCCTAGCCTTATCTCCGCATGTATTTATATGTATTATTTATTAACTGCAAAAGTTTGGCCGAACGAAGCACATCATTATAATCAAGAAGTACTAATAAATGCAATAAAAAGTAGGAAATATCAAACAACTTTTAAGTACCTATAACCTTTATTTTTTATATTTCTTTATCAAAAAGTACATATTTTTAAAACGACATCCACGGAATTTTTTTTCGATTTGAACAAAACGCAAATTTTTTACGAATATTTTAAATCAATGAAACTCTACATTTATTTAGTCAACCCCTTCCGGTGTCCGTGACGTAAATAGACCATTTTTGAATCAAGGATACTCCGTAGGAGTACCAGTGAGTTATAGCTGGGACTTTCTCGTTTGCATAAAAGTTTGTGTAACAATGGTTGTTGTTTTAAATCCTCCAGCATGCTTTGCACGTTTGGTTTGTATATAAAGTGTCTCGATCCGCAATGTTTACTAGTAATTAAGGAACTGGTTCCCCTTCGTTTTACTGTTTAAGCAATCTTGAGTTCGATTTTTTGATTCGTTTAGGGACTTGATTTAATTTTTTGCTATTGTTAATGCAGATTCGTTCGAAAATTTAAAGCAGAACTGAGAAAAGCAGAGGGCAATCTGGGATAACACTCTCACCCTTTGACACAAATATTGAACTAGTTGCCTGTAGAGGATGTCATAAAAGTATATTAAAGTATATTAAATAGAGGATGTAGTTTTGTGTACAGTATCCTTGAGTCATCTCATTGAGACTATTGGTTGAATTTGCAATTCCCGCTGACAACGTATTCATTTTGTACAGTCTTAGCCTCAGTATGACTATAAATATTCTTAAATGCCAATACAGTTTTACACTACTTACAACTGTGTGTATTGTTGGAGATGTGACTTCTCTCTCTATCTTGCAAGTATTTTTGAATATTTAACAACAAAACGAGGCTAAGACTGTATAAAATGAGTCTGCAGTCATTTAAATCAGCAGCAACTGAGTATTCGAAACTGGTCTATTCTAGAAAACGTCAATCTATGTCTTTTTCATTCTAAGAGGGACCGGATCTGAAGATCTAAAACGTTGGATTTTTGTCTATACTTATGTCACCTATGTTATTGCATCTCATTGCAACACTTCTTCAGGCATTTTTTCTTGTACTATTAGAAGCAGGATTCCTTAACGTACGTCACAATCATTGGCGATTAGTGTGCCAAAGTGTAGCATATCTTTATTTATTTTAAACAATTGTTTTGACTCTGTTTTCTAGCATGATAATCAACATTGTTAAAAAAGAACAGATTCCATTGTTATGATACAAAAAAAAAAGATTTACTTTATAATCCCATTGACCTCAAATCCGAGTCTGACAACTTTTAAAAGCTCTACTTGGGGATTGATTAGGAAGTGGGGGCGCGCATTTAGAGAGCTCGAAATGGGAGGCTAATTTGAGAGGGGCTTATTTAAAAAACATAAAGCTCAAACTGGCTGGGCTCGTTAGAGAAGGGGCTCTATGTCAACGATGATTTGCTTCATGCCTGCATGTCAACAGCTGAAAAGGAAATGTGTTCACAAACTGAACTGTTTGAATATAAGAGTTTGAGGGTTAGGAAAGTCTGTTGTTTTCAACCGAGTGGTTTCTTAAGGTTTATGGTATTTTCATATTTTACAGGTGCCGTTGAACGATATGTTTGGTTATGCTACAGAACTGAGGTCTCAAACGCAGGTTAGTGCAAAGCGTAGAGCTAGAAATCAGTATGATAATCATTATATTACTGTATTAATAAAGGAGGCGATGTGGCTAGGTAATTGCAATAGGTCATCTGGGTTCCATATAATATGTGGTCACGTGCAGTCAAATCTAACACACCTTGAAAATATTGAAATTCGTCGTAGAGTAGGCGCGTAATTTAGACAACTCATCGTTGTATAAGTAGTGTAAGAAGATAATGTTTGATGTTCGCTTTTTGTCAAAGCAACTGTGATTTAGACAACTCAAGTATAAGTCCTTTTATTCGTCGTTGTATAGATAGTGTTTGTATTAGGAGATGATGTTTGACGTTCGGTTTTTGTTAAAGAAACTGTAATTTAGACAACTCAAAGTTAAATTTATTTGCTCAGACCAGTATAAGTAGTGTAAGGAAAAGATGTTTAATGTTCATCTTTTGTCAAAGCAAAATTGTAATTTAGACATTTCAAGTTGAGTTTGTTGCTCATCCTTGTATAGGCGAATCTTTGTTTACATTTTTAGCTCATTAGCATATGGGATTTCAGGGGTCTCAACACCTGGTTGGGCTAAAAATTCAGAACTCATTAAGCGTTCTGCCACTCAGCCTAGCAGCAAGTTTTGGAAGTTTCTCTAAACATCTAAAATGTTATCATTTTTGTGTAGAGAATGAAGGAATACTGTTTAGAAATAGTTTCGCTAGTTGCTTTGTAAACTTTTGAGTTATAATTAAAGATTTTCAAAACTTGCTCCTAGGCTGGGTGGCAAAATGCTTAATGAGCTCATATAAACACTGTAAAATTATGAGTTTTCAAAGCCTCGCCAATTACGTGTTATTTCAGAAATCAGACTCAAAATCGCTGGAGAGCTTAGTGTTATCTTGTTCTTCCAATACTCAGAACATTTTGTCTTGCTGGGTAAGTGGATCACAGTTCATAATCAAATGCAAACAAATGACGTCACAAAAGATTCGCCTATAACAAGATGTTTTCTTTAAGCTTGACAAAGCTCGCAAGGAAAACAAAATGACAAACTCTTGGTTATAATTTCAAAAAAAAAATATCGGTGTTCCAGGGAACAAAAATATTAAAAACTCTTCTTCTCTAAAATTTCGATAGCCCAACTTCCTTACTGAGACTACATTGAACTGACTATCTATCAGTTCAGTTTTGCAAATTATGTTTTTGTAGCTTTTTGTAACCCTATGATAAACGGGGGCACAAACGATGCAAAATATTGACAAGTCAGAAATATGCTGTTAACTTGGTAATTAGTTAAATGACTAGGAGAACTCAGCTCCTTATTCTTGGTTTTCACACAATCTCAAGAGACACAAAAGACAATAGACATAGTGACCATGTTGGTGTCCCAAACAAGTGAAAGAATCCACACTAACATGGACGCAATGACGTCAGGTGAAAACCGGTAATACCACGTACGGCGCTCTTATAAAATAAATCTGCCTTGAGGTCTATATAATAATCCATGTTTTTTGTTTTACCTGTACAATGTATTTCTTGTTGCAGTAATCTTTTAATGCTGCATTAAATGTTTTGCACTTTAGGACTTGAGTTAGAGAAAATCTTTCCACCGTCTATCCAGTCTTATCAGGTCGAAAAAGATGATAACAGTACTATATAAGATAAACCTAGTTGAAGTACTAGGTATTCTTTGTGTAGTGATCGTAACGCGTTATACGTTTGCCTTGAAAAGGTCCTAGCATCCTTAAACGGCCTAATTGCACGATAAAACCCATGTATACCCGCGCCCGTGTAGTGTTCTCTCATCATCAATTCCAATTTTGATCCGGGTTTATCCCCATAAACGGGGGTGGCTGGATTTACTCCACTCTGGCAGCAATCTCTCCAACTCCCACTCTCCATCTTGCTCGATTCAATGTATCCTCCTTCTTCAAATCAACACTCCTGCTCTCCTTCTCCACTTGCATTTTCCATGTCTTCCTTGGTCGTCCTCGGTGGTCCTCGCTTCCTCTTTCCCTTCACTTAAAACTCCAATGCTTTTCTCCAAACATGCCCATCATCTCTCCTTAACACATACCCGTACCTATGTATGTTTTTTCTGTAAGACACACTTTACCCCTTCTGTTCTAACTTGTTAAAGACGGGAAAAATTCATGGTTGTTTTTGGGTTTTAGCATCTTGCTGGAGGAACTCTGCTCATTTGTCAGCTGGATGTGTCCATCAGCGGGTTAACGTTGTTTGATAGTCAGCGGAGTCCTCTCTCCAGGAGGCACATCGATGCTGACACGATATCTTACTGCGGGCTCACAAGGTAAGTTACAGAAATAGTTTGTCACGCCACTAGAATAAAATTGTTAGTACTATGGTCTCCTAATAGTAGGTACTATCTATACTTTATTTTGTTATAGTTTAAACACCCTTGCCAAAATCTTTTGGAATTTTGTCAAATCTTATACTTTTTGCGATAGTTTGAGTTACTTATTATTTTTGTCTCTATGAATTAACAATTTTATAAATGTAGTTTCTTCTTTTGGTAAAATTTTATTCTAGTCAATTACAGTTCTGTATATAATATGTTTTAATAGTTAAGAAATTAGATAGTTTATTTTACATTTGTAGGAGAATAGCCATTCGTTTTGGATATTCTAAAATAAATCATTATTATTATTATGATGATGATGATGATGATGATGATGATGATGATGATGATGATGATGATGATGATGACTGGTAATAGTTATGAATGACGTCAGTGTGGAATTAGAATGGCACATATTGCTACAAAAACATAGCCGGTTTGGTTTTCATTTCAGTAATTTACAATATTGAGTGGAATTTTTTCGATAATTACCTTTTATCGTCGTATATGTTTTTAAAGTTAAATTTCAGTCAGGAATAACGTCATTCGCTACTATCACCAGTTTCCTTCTGGACGCAGCTACGCAACAAGAAGGAGGAGTTTTTTACAGTCTAAATATCGTAAGAAGTAGAAGAGTTGACAAAAATCCAACACTGTTTCGCAATGTTATTTAAAGTTGTAAATAAATAGGTTGAGGCAAAAAAAATATTTACGGTTTTATACTTTTTAAGGGTTTAGCGGGATTGAAACCCTTGACCTCTGACCTTTACTGCCCTTTTTAAACTGGTTTGTGGTTTCACGATTGTTGGAAGCAGATCATTTTGAGTTAGCCCTTTTATGCCACTCTAAGGTGTAAAACGAATATTGAGATTAAGCTTTTACCACAATTCTTATTGATGTCATATTTTTCACACTTGTCACGATTCGTAACGAAAATATAGTTTTCTGAATTTAATAGGCAGCTGATGAATAATTTTCTGAAAAGATTTCAAAGATAATGGTTTGTTCAATAATGAATGAATAATTTTCTGAAAAGATTTCAAAGATAATGGTTTGTTCACTATCCTTGGGCTATTGAAACACTTCATTGTTGAACTCTTTGCATTAGGAGAGTACATTTTTAAGAGAGTATATTACTTGTATCTTGCAGCACAAGAACACATTTTGGGCTAATCCAGAGTCAGGGGGGAGGGAGATATATCTGTCACTTGTTTGCAGAATATAAGGTATGAAAACTAATAACACTTGTATCTATGTAGCTGTTGCAAAGGGGACTTGTTGGGAAGGGGGGTTTGTTAGAGAAAAGGATTTTAGAGAGGGGGCTTGTAAGAGAAGGGGTTTATTAGAAAGAAAGTTTGATAAAAGGTTTTTTTGAGAGGGGGGTTTGTAAGAGGGGTTTATTAAAGGAGGGTTTTTGAGAAGGGCTTGTTAGAGAAGAGGTTTTTAGAGAGGAGGTTTGTAAGAGAAGGGGCTTATTAAAGGAGGGTTTTTGAGAAGGGCTTGTTAAAGAGGTTTTTAGTGAGTGGGCTTGTAAGGGAAGGGTTTATTATAAATATGGTTTGATAAAGAAGGTTTTTTGAGAGGGGGATTTGTAAGAGAAGGGGCTTGTTAAAGTAGGTTTTTTGAGAGGGGAGCTTACAGAAGGGCTGGGGGTTTATTAGAGAGATGGTTTCTTGGCCCCGCTTTCTAAAATTTTTGGATCCGCCCCTAAGAGGAGTTTATTAGTTTTGGGCGTATTAGAAAGGGCTTTATTAGTTGAATTAAAATGAATAGACAATACAACTTATAATATAAAGTTTTATAATACAATATTCCTTGATCAGGTGTGATACTGAATTATAGTGGTCGGTTTCATTTATATAAGATGTTGAACGGAAATTGCAAAACAAGTAGAAAATACAAACAAACGGAAATTCTAAAATAGTGAGATAATGATTAAAAAGTAGACAAGTTTAAAAAAAATGAAAAGACCTCATTAGCCGATACCAAAACAAGCAGGGGACTGGGAACGAATAATTGAAATCGATTAAATCGAAAAATGAGGCGCTTGTCCCTCCAATCCATACAAACCTCTCTTATTTTAGTCAACTTTTGAAAGGGTGTACCATGCCTTTGCGTTTAAACCAATGACTTTCAGATTTGGTAAACTTACTAATGTTTAGCTGCTCTTTCAGATGGCGAGCCTCAGTTTTCGATTTAATCGATTTTAATTATTCGTTGCCAGTCCCCTGCTCGTCTTGTTATCGGCTAATTAAAGCAAGATTAAGGATTATTAAGTTTCGTCGCCCGTTAGGTTCGAGGGTATTAGCTTTGGTTATAAGAAAAGCTTCTTTAGCTTTGCGAATAGAGTCGAGAGAAGAGTAGAGTTGCTGAATGTGGATTAGAAGCATGTCAGAGGCAGAATGATTAAACAGTTAAGAAATGTTGAGAAACAGTAGTGGGTTTACATATTTTGTTCGGTATGTCAACTGGTTTATTAAGACGGTCTTTTAGTTTTCGTTTAGTTTCTTCAATGTTCTGGAGGTTACTATGAAGGGTTTGTTAGAGGCGTATTAGAGGGCTTTCTTTGCTGGGGCGGGTTAGAGAGGGGTTTGTTAATTAAGGGCGGATTAGAGAGGGGTTTGTTAGTTAGGGGCGTATTAGAGAGGGGTTTATTAGTTAGGGGCATTTTAAAGAGGTGTTTGTTAGTTATGGGCGTATTAGAGAGGCTTTCCTAGTTGGGGCGTGTTAGAGAGGGGTTTATTAGTAAGAATTGAAATAGTTTATTTTTGAGTTTCGGAACATTAAAGAAATTTCAAAAAAGGTATTTTACACAACACGCGTTGTGTTGTAACCCCTTCGTTATTATTTAGGGAGAAGGTGTGGGTGGTGATTGGGAGGAGGGTCTTATTAGAGTATGGACAGGCTTATTGGAGCATTTACAGTATTTCTTTAATATCATATTCCACGTTTGAGCTGAGGGCTCATCGTGAATGACGATTTTCTCGTTTTTCTCCATTGCAGACGAAAGCCGCCCCCATTGTTGCCGCGATCCATGAAACCTTATGAGAAGTCTGAATGCAAAAGCATGGAATTAATTGATTTTCTTAACATCTGAAAATGTGTCTCTGTGACATTAAGCCTATCATAAACTGCATGTTGAATCACTGAAGGTATGATTGCACGTTATAAACCCGCGAAGAACACAAGGGAAGGCGAATATCTTGTATAAACTCGGGTCATCATGTTGACTGTCAAGAAGTTCTTAAGTATCTATAATTCGGCTTTTTAACGTGTGTAAGATCCCTCCTCGATCTAGAAAAATCATAGTATAAGGCTTTTTCTGTATTGATTAAGAGAATGGAATTTGTTGAGGGGAAGCTGTCGTAGGTTGATGAGACTCATTAGAGGGCCTTGAAGCTAGTCCTAACAAGGTCGATGATACCCAATATAATTATTAGAAAAATAGAAATTGCTTGGTCTCTTAGTCATAGAGATCAAATATTTGCTTGAAAAAGTATAGAAGATAAAAATATAATAAAACACAAAGTGATAGCTGTATACGACCCGGAGTCTAAGCAAAAACCAAATTGCAATAGAAAGTATAAAATTTTGATTGTTCGCCATATAGAGACATATTTGGCTTGGTTGATAATTTCGGTGCTTTGAAATGAAGCATTTTTGTAGTAATAAAATGGAACAGGAGTAACATGTCGGTGATTAATGCTATTACTAAAAATGAAACAAGTTTTTTTATATTCTCAATATGAACTGCTAGCGAAATGAAAGTCTTGTTTATTTATCAGCATTGCTTAGTAATCAATAACAAATAAGAACATTGAAATACAATTTGAGTAAACAAACCATTGCCGCAAAGCTGTGTGTGGCGGGTGGTTGTTTTTACTCTTTTAGACAAATTGTCCATCTGAACAAACAAATCATCTATGACCCACAAATCCTTGAATAGAATGTTTGATCTAAAGTCACAGTTATCAAGCTACCCGGTAGTATGTCTTTTCGGGTGATTGAGTTGTCTTCTTGGAGTTATCTGGCCATTGAGAGACACACACACAAAAAAACTTTCAAATATCAGACCGTTAGACATTGTACTTGATAAATAATTGTGTCATTGAAACAGCTGGCGCATTTGTAGATAGATGTAGATAAAAGTCAGAGATTTTTAATCTTTGAAGAATTTTCATCCTAACGACCTAACGCAAATTGAAATATGTTAAGAGGTGGGTTGATGACTATTCTGTGTTTGAAGCAATCATTACAGAAACATACAAAGAATGTTAGCATACAAATATACTGATTAAATTATTAAATTACTTTGTATATTTGAATGATTTGTAAGGGAAATATAGAACGGAAAATATAGAGGTGAGCCGATTCTTAGATCATGCGCAGTACTGTTTAAAATTTGCCGTAGTAATAGTAGTAGTAGTAGTAGTTGTAGTAGTAATAATAATATTAATAACAAGCTTTATTGGCATGATATAATACATATTACATATTGCCAAAGCAATTTTTAGTAGCAGTAGCAGTAGTAGTAATAATAGTAGTAGTAGTAGTAGTAGTATTTCATAGTAGTAGTAGTAGTATATAGTATTATTATTATTAGTAGTAGTAGTAGTAATAGTATTTCATAGTAGTATAGTTGTAGTTATAATAGTAGTTGTAATTATTTATTCTTTTCAGTATAGCTATACGTTTTTTTAAAAGAGAAAATCTTAAATGATCCATTAAGAATTAAATGTAATTTCCTGAATTTAAATATCATAATAGGTTCTTCCACTAATCTGCTAGGTATACTGTATACCTTCAGGGGTGTTTGTGTCAAAACGTTACAGTGCGTCTGTTTTAAACCGTTGTTAACTAAACTCATTTATCAGATTAAAATTTATTTTTCGGGTTTTACGTTCTCTAAAAACTTTTTTTTTTCATATTCACTTGCAGAGAAAAGTTACGGCGTGTTTTTAAGTTAGGGTTTAAAAATATCTATAGACCGTGCAAAACTTGCTCTAAAAAGGTTTCTCAAAAACATTTGTAGTCACGGTTTTATGCTTCATATATTAAGGAAGCTACTGTGCAAATTTAGGGAAAACAAACAAGTTCCCTTTAAATTGGAACTCTTAAATGGTCCTTTTCAAGTGAAAATGATGTGATTCGAGAAAACAGCGACTAGAAAAATGTATCAAGTTCTATGGCCCGCAGACATACTTCTCCAAAATCTTTACACGCTTGATGATGCACGTATTCATGTAATTTTAAAAGTTTCTCGTATGATCGGTTCTGTTGCACATGTATGTGTCAACAATACTCTTGACTACAAGAATGAACAAAGAAAAAAAAACAAGTAACTATATTCGACATGCATTTATGCAAAGTCAGTCTTGGAGTATAACTTCGACCCCTTAAATGTCATTAAGTATGATTTATTCACTTGTGCTGCCATAATAGTCCACCTTGTTCACTCCAAGTCGTTCGTTGTAGTACACTCACAGAAGTAAGAACAAATTAAGGCTGAAACTGAAAAAATTAAGAACAATGAGCCTCAGCAAAATTTACTAGTTTTTATATAATAAGAGAATGTATTTACCTCCATCAACATCAGAATTAAATGTACGTAAATTTCTTATCTGAAGGTATACGAAACCTTATGGTGATTTCTAGTGTTTCCCCGTAGCCGTTTTAGTCTGGAAAATGTTAAAAAATAATTTATAGTAAGAGTTTTACTTGCTGTTGAACTGAACTGTAAGACCAAAAGAAAAATGTCCCACAATAATTTACTGTTACTGCGCATGGTTGAAAAGGGACCACCTATAGTTGTTTACCTCGAGGGGCTAAGGCAGTCTTTGATTGGCGATTTAAATGTAGCGAGACAAAGCTCACAATATTTTGGGTTCTCAATCTCGTTTTAACATTGCAGCACTTATGTAACTGGCTTAGTTGCCAAAGGCCCGGTTATTTTAAACCATTGGTTAAGACAAAATCATGATCAAACAGCAATTTCTTTTCTAAGGAATGATTCGCAGTTGTTATAAAATGCTATCCAGATTTTTTCACGGCAAAACACAGTTAACCCCAAAATTATAGCTCAGTTTGATGCCCACAAGATTAAAAACTCTTACTAATGTCCATCGTTCAGTGATGAGCATAGACCATCAACGAAATTATTCCAACGCACCCTATTTTTAGTCATTTTGGTGATTCGAGGCCAAGACTTGTCAGCTTTTTTAGCTTCGTCCTCCACTGACATTTGCCATATGGTTTGTGGTTTTCTTCTCCTTATTTTGCTTGAGGGGTTTCAGCCCAGTGGATTGTTTTATACTTGGTTAGTTTTCTGAGGGTTTGTCCTATTCATTGCCATTTCCTTCTTATAAAGGGTTTCTGCGATGTAACTTTCTTTTGGCTTTGGCCACTATGTTTCATAACACTTCAGCTAACTAGAAGGCTTTCTTCTCCTAGAATAGCAGGGGTTTCATTAAGGTTTGGAGCAGGAGAGCATTTGGATTTGGCACCCGAGCAAAGTTTATGCAGAGCCTTAAAAATGTTAAAAATTTATAGTTGCAGAGATGCTAAAAGCAGCCGGGCAAAGCCGTCTTTACAGCCGGTCAATTTGCTCGTTTTCGGGCCCTTAATGAAACCCCTGAAATAGGACGAGTTGTTGGTTAATTCTTCGTTGATGTTTCTGTAGCGTGGAGTATTCTAAAGGGAAATAGCAGTGGTGCCCGCCAGGACGAACTTGGGTTTTCTGTATGGGTTTTCCATCCTTTAGCCACCGAGTATGGATTAAATACTTTGCCATTGGTTAATGCTAACTGGCCTTTTAGCAAATGAGCCCAGCTAATAGACATCTTTCATAAATGGCGACTGTTTTAATATTCTTCTGTCTGTATTCAAGTTACCGTGGCCAGCCGCGCTCTTGAGTTAAAGTTCAGAAGAAATATGTTTCCCCAAACAAGGCGAGTGAGGCCAATTTGAATACAGACAAATAAAATAATATGTAATAGCCACCATTATATATACAGAATAAATAGAAAGAAAAACATGTTGCTACAGATGGGATTCGAATCCGCGTTCCCCGGATCACTAGTTGGGTGTGATGACCACTACACTACCGCGACAACCATGCTGGCTACATAGCTATTTTGCGGTACGTAGATCTTAACGTGTGTTTTCCCGGGCAGTTTTTCTTTCAAGGGTTGGATGGGAAAGCCTATAACTGCACATACATGCCTTTCCACCTAAGGATCAAGTAAATGATGAAGATATATAATATCAACTTAGGAATCAGCTTTGCTGGAGGATCCGGAAGGATACAGGCTTATTGAAATTAATAAATACTAAAATAAACGGAAAACCCATCCTAGAAATAATTATATATACAGGTATATATATAT
>JAOBBB020076442.1:0-13836 GCA_025331005.2 Zoanthus gigantus
TGTATATAATTTACAAATCTATTTACAACTGTTTCTGTAGAAACACCGACGCAGCGTCCCATTTATTACAATTTTGTTCTGAAAATTAACAAAAATATTTAAGTTAGTAGTAGATTTCTACAAAGCATTTCTTATAAAATATTAAACAAACTACAGTAAAACCTCTAGTTAAGGAACTACTAAGGGACCGAGGAATGCCTTCGTTATATCGAGAGTTCGTTAAATCGAGGTTCTTTCCCTTACTATAACTTTAGCGGGGCTGAAAAATTCGCTTCGTTACATCGTGGACTTCGTTAAGTGGAGGCTCGTTAAACTGAGGTTTCACTTTATATATTCAGTCACACTTTTTTCTAGTTTATTGATAGTTTTTGTTATCTTTTTAAATGTTGAATATAACTGTCACCGAACGAGTTTGCTTTTTTCGTATGTTTGCATAAGCATATAATTGTAAAAAACCTGCGCAGACATCCAGGCCACTCAAGGTGATATCAAAATGTATAAACCAACGTGATGTAACTTTTCCGTTTATAGTCGCTAAGTGGATAAAGCTAGAAAAACAAATTACTTGTAAATATTTTTTGCTTTGCTTTCCCCAAACTGGAAAAATCATACAAGGGTGTGTTTTTTAAAACAACATGGCAATAAACAAAAATAGAAAAGTAAGTTTGTCTATTGTCCATTCAGCGTATATCAGAACTATTCATTTTTGCATCATCCAATGTAGATTATTGGCAGGTGACTTTCGCCTGAGAGAATGCGTGGGCTGTAAGACATTGTTTAATTGAATTTTGACGCTGTTTGAGTGTTCAGTAAAGCCGGTTTGAAGATATTGGACCTGTTCACCAACTGAAATACTTCGTAGCCAAACCTTCAAGCTTATAAACATTAGATCAACCGTTATAAAGAACACGAGACAATTCCAAGCGTTCATCTGCGAGGAATTGGCAATTAGAATTTTAGTAAAAAGATAAGAAAAGAGAAGAGAAACGAGGCTTGAAAGCTATTACTGAGAACCATGAGCAAGAAACCTGCGTTTGGAATTTTGAAAAGAAGTTTTTCTTTAGTTTCAGAAACCGCACATAAAGTGACTTCGGATTTTCAGAATGGCCGCTGCCGGGTTTACACAAGTTTTGGGAAGAGTCCGGATTTGGCGGGACTACGAAGAAAAAACAGCAGTAAAAGAAACGAGAACATTTTGTTGAACAGCTTTATGATGATTCAAACTTCATTTGTTCTAAACCGATCCTGGAACTTGCGACAGGTTACACTTTACGAAGACCAACTTTGTTATCCTAAGGAGATCGTTAGCGACAAGTCGCAAACCGAATACAAGAAAATAAAAATTTCAGACATTGTCTCTGTTAAATTACCAAATGAGAAACACTCAAACCAGAAGGACAATTCCAATACCTTCTATGTTAAAACATCGCATAGTAAAGTTTTATTTCGTTGCAAGAACCAAGAAGTGAGAGACGAGTGGATGACGGCGATTCTAATGGCCAAGTCGTCACTCATCTTGAAAGAAAAGTTATACGTAAAAGGACCCTAAATCTAATAAACAGAAACTTAACATGTACAGATCTCAAAGTGTCTCTGCCAGTCGCGGGAGAAGTATCGAGCAAAAAGCCGGTGTTACACTGATGTGAAAAAATTAGGAAATCTCGTAAAACGTATTTGGAATGAACAAGAAGTCAAAAACATATCTGAAATTTACAATAGAGACTGATTCAAAATTTCCATATGTTGAAATGTCTTCTTTTGAATAACAGAAAGAGTGTTAAAGCAGCTGACAGAAGAGTTCAACAGTTTAGGCGCGGAAAATAACGCCACTGATGAAGCGAAACTTTTGATTCAGCCCGCGCATTTCTCAAGTACACAGCGGTTGAGTACGGGTGATGTTAGGTTTTCAATAAACATTTTCAGAGTCAATGAAAATCAACCGATGAAGATAGCAACGAATGAAAAGAGAAAATGAAAATAAACAACAACGCCAGTTTTGCCTTTCGAATATTGATCGATATTACAAAAGTAACCACTGAGTTTTGAAATAGCTTGTAATCAGCAGATTGACATCAACTGAAATTTCTAAAAACCAAAAGTGGAGCTTTAGTTGCAAACTGAATTCGAAGCACGAGAAATGAAAAATACTATGACTGACCTTCCAATGCTTGAAAGGCAAAGAAAGGATTCTTGAAATAAATCAGAGAATAGACTCAAAAACGCAAAAAAAAAAAATTTTTCTTGGGATTCTATAAACTCAGAAAATTGTAGCTTTTTTGTGTATCTATTAAATTAATATGTTTATCTGTATTCACTTGAAATATTATTCTCATTATCTGATAAATTTGTCCTAAGGTTTTATTTTTCTAAATATTTTGGTTTAACAGCGAACTGTCCTTTTCGAAACTGTTATGTCGAATCTGCTAAAAATTCGCTCTGGGCAATGTAAAAGGTCAAAGTAAATAAAACCAAAAACATTTTCAACATTTAATTATGAAATAGTAATGCTTACATCGAATAAAAACAGTTTAAAATGACAGTGTTTTTTGTCATTGTTTAAAAATAACTTTAATTTATAATTTACAAAAGTTTTGGTTATTAAAGATCATTCAGTTTTTATTCAATTGTACTAAAGTTTATCGTCGCCTGCATTGAATGATAGCCGTGAGCTAGTTGGTATAAGGTCGTGATGATATTGTTTCTTTTCTATGCTCATAAGCAAAGAAACGGTATCAACAAAATATTGGCTCGGATTGTTTACACTTGACTTGGGTTAACTTTCAGTTTAAGGGCGTTTCATCTTTTGATTGGCTGACGGTCATCAACTGTTTTTTCCCTACACTTGAATCTCAAAAACATTAAGAAAGAAAACCGCAATAGAACAGGTATGAAGACAAGAAACTATTTGTAACAAAAATTTCATCTTGCGAAAAACTTTCACTCAAAAACTAGTCCTTAAAACTCTAAAGGTATAGCCTCAAGCTCACTGAAACGCAATTAATTTGTCTTCACATACAATATCATACACAAGTACTGGTCAAAGATACAGTCTATATTTGGTTAAGTACCATGTCAGTGTTGTTATCGAAAATTGCAATATATGACAACGGTTTTTAACATTTATTTTCAAGTTAATACATTTATTACAAGAAGGAAATATATTTCAGTGCCCCTAATATCATTAAGTAGATTTTCAAACAGTCTTAATTCGCTTCTGCAATTCTTTTAGAAAGCAGATAATAAAACTTCGTGGGGGAAATGTTTCCGGTTTTCTGAAAGCTTTTACAAACGAAATTTCTCGAACTGCAAAAATTGAGCCATTATAGGCGCACTCTTTCCGTCTGAGCTTGAAAAAAATAATGAACTTAATAATGAATATAATATGATTGACTTCGGTATCTCGGTATCAAAAAACGTTTAACATGGCTAGTGAAGCCTTCTTTGTACGTCTATCTATAATACTTTTTAGCTCTAAAGTTTGTTGTTAAAATGTTTGTCTCACCGGCTCATAATTTGATTTAAATTGTTGACAAAAACGTAATTTCTGGCTAACAAAACAAACGGCATATTGTAACCCTTCAAGCAAACGTCACACACCTTTTCATTTCAACTGTAATTCAAACGACCAACCTTAATAATTACCGTGTTACAATGTTCATTGGTGATGCGGTCCTATCACCCGTAAGGAGAGGAGTACGTGTACAGATATACTAAAGTTATCAAAAACCTATGAATATGATAAAATAAATCGTATCATTTCACAATTAATCCGGATTATCTATATAAGATAATTTGTAACAATCTTCCGATATTGTTTTGCAATATTACCTAAGATTACATAACATATTACCTTTCCATCAATTGAATCATTCTCAAAACGTCCCATAAATATGTAGAATATATAAAGCTAAAAAAAGAAATAAAAAAACTTCTTTGTCAGCAAGATGGACTGAACTACATAACAAGTGTCGTACAGCTAAACCGTATCAAATGGGAGAATTTTTAACGCCATAAAATGTAACGAACAACTTTTTAGGCAGCACTTGATCATCAGATTTAAAGTAAAATATGGAATCAACCCGCAATGTCAACATCAGCAAAGCGTTAAATAATATCGAACAAGGTAACTTACAATGGGAATGAGTTTACAATGGAAGCGAACTAGACAATGGAACTGAGATAAACAACAAAGAATGGATAAAAGTTGCTGTTTACAACAGATTCAGTTTGAACGTGCAAGTCAGATTCACGTTGCTTGGCTGATCGAATAACATTGAAAAGATTAACCAGTCTAACTTGTTCTAGTGCTTGCGATGTTATATAACAAAGTTAAAAAGATGAAGTCTCGTGGTCTTTGCTGTAGTGTTTGCCTATTATATAGAACTAGGCTGTGGTGTCCGTCGATGCGTGAATGCCTAATGGTTTCCTCCGGGTCAATGGTAAACAAGTGAACAGTCTTTAGAATGCTAATTATCAACTGCTAGCTGTGTTGTTCACGAATTCCAACGCTTCGGATTGAGATCTATGATCTCTGATCTATAGTACTACAAAAAGAAGCCATGATGGATTTTAGCAGTCTCTCTTCCTCACCGTAAGGTTTCCCAGTTGACATGCATAGGTATCCCATGACGCTAAAGAATACAAAAGAGTCTTAAACATTATTATTATCATATATACACTGTTTTGCATAGTCTCCTTAGGTTTTAATTTAACACTGAAAATTTTGCTTTAGAAAGCCCTCTTCCATCAATTTAAACCCAGACAGAAAACACTAGTACTCTTTAGCCAAAGATTGCAAAGATATGAAAAGCTGCAGCGTGTTCCAATCTTTTTCAGGTAGTACTAGAAGTTAAAGTGTTTTAGGATTGAGATGTGGTCCATTTCATCATCGCAGCACTATATCGAGCAACGGGAACGCGAAAACATTATTTATCAAGTGGCGTACGCTCAGTATGGTTCTCAATAACAGCTTTAGTCTCTTCATCTAATGTCTTCCACTGCTGTTTTCATTTTATTGTCGCGGAAAGGGTCCAGCATAAGCACCCCTTAACTGAGATTCTTTTCTGGGTCACGAATCGAATCCCTATAATAGTTCAGCTACACTAACAGCACTTTCCACTTCTCCTTTTATGGCCACCTCAAACCGACTTTTCAGCCAAAAGTTTATTGCCTCTTTACTAATAACTTCACCTATGGTTTGTTGCATCCCCGGCACAGAGTTTCAAATCGCCAATAAACAAGAGAATATCCAACGCCATGCAGACTCTAGCAACACATATGCCAATGGCATCAGCGGGATGATGACGAGAAGTGGCAAGAAGGAATCGTCTTGCAATATTCTTTTCTTAACATCACCAGATCCAGGATGTTGATTATTAGCATATTCAAACGTTCGCCTTTCCTACATCCCCTCCGCTTATCTGAAATCAAGTAGCTTCATCGAATCAAAAGAACACCCGTTAGTTCACGGAGAATTTGTCTCAGATTAACAGTTAACAACTAATTTTGCCTCGGCTGCTTTTTCCTCTTGCATTATTACTTCTCAACATGATGAACTCTGACTTATTAATAATTATTCTAAGCCCTATTAGTCATTTTCCCTTCCTCATCTTTCTCCATTTACCCTTCTCCTACAAGTGTCAATCCTAATTTTATAAGTCTTATCATAAATTCCGTATGACAACCCTCGACTCGCATCTTTCAACACAGACCTTTCTCACTTTTCTCTCTTTCTTTTTCAACCGAAGACTTTTGCCACAAGTTACTTTCTCTGTACTTGTCTGCATGAACGTACGTACTTCAACACAAAATGTACTTGTTAGTTTCTATCCAAATTAGTCATGGTTTCATCAGCGTAGTTAGAACTAACAAGGTCCTGGAATCCTTCTTCTCCCTGTCCCTCTCAGGATCTGACAAGAATGGTTGAATTGTTAAAATTTCTATAACTTAGACGACACTCTTGATTTTGAACTTCACATTTATTTTATTGAACAAACATGTTTCAAGGGACAGCCCGTCAGTTTATTACCACAATGACGATGAGGGTTTGTCCCTTGAAACATGTTTAATCAATAGAATGAATGTGAAGTTCAAAATCAAGAGTGTATAGTCTAAGTTGTAACTATTATAACAATTCTCCTGCTCAATTGACCTAATGGTTAAATTGTAAGCTTTTTGTCCAGAGAGTTGTTTCACACTATGATTTATATCGTCAATGGATTTATTGCATCTCTCCTAACTTGGGGCATCTCTATCAGGGACGCCAGAGCTTCATTTAAAGTGAAAGAAGAGAAAACAATTTCAGTTAAGCCCTTGGCGGGAATCGAACCCCATATCTTTGGTTTACTAATCTGACGTGTTAACCACTACACTACAAGGACTAACCACGCTGGAAACACAGCCAGTTAATGTAATGTATGAGGTAGTTGCAGGGATCCCAAGGCATTATTTCCTCTATTAATAAGTTGACACGTCGGACTAGTAAACCGAAGATGTGGGGTTTGATTCCCGCCAAGAGCTTAAAAATTGTTTTCTCTTCTTTCATTCTATATATCTACACCGAACGCATTTAATATAATTTCATGTCATTTCATTAATTCTATGCGTACCCAAATTTACGGTGTTCAATTTTTTAAAAAAAAACTCTCAATTCACTACGGCGTAAAATTTAACTACTTGTAAAACCATTTCCAGTATGGAAAACCCACATATCAATATCCCAGCACAGTCTTACTGCTCTGGATGCTAGGTCTTTTTTACTTCCTGTAGCTGATTTAATTTCCACGAACCTTGAAGTATTTCTGCAGTTCTCCTAAGCTCCATTTAAGAAAGTCCTCGAAAGACCCGCCCAAGGTGTCCGCCATCTTGAATTTATTTATCCTGATTACCCATGATACAACATTTTCTTGAAATGGTCGCTTAAAGGTGCACACGCTGTGGTGCCTCTAACACTTTGACACACAGTACAACCCTTCACTACCTCCTGAATATCCTCGTACATTTTGTGCCACCGAACGCAAGTGCGGGCAATTGTTTTCATCCCACATGCGCCTGGGTGTACCCAGTGTAGCTCCCACATGATTTTCTCTCTCAAAACAGGTGAGATTATCACTCTAGACCCACAAAGTACACGATTTTGTTCATACAAAAACTCAAGCTTGTAATCATAGAAAGGCTTGAGATTATTATCCTCGCATTTCTCCATCCAGCCTGCAGACATGACAAAGTGAAAAACCATATCGAGCAAAGGATCTACTTGAGTTTCCTGAGGAGATTCATCCCTAATTACTCTCACCAAATAAACTGTGCTCTCACTACTTACTGTGGAGGCTGCCCAGAACGTCCATCAAAGATTTATGATCGGTAATTAAGGTAATTTTTTGTCCGTAAAGGAATTGGTTAAATTTCTTAACTCAATATACAGTAGATAGAGCCTCACATTTAATCTGTGCATATTTTTTTCTCTGAAACTTAATGTTCTGGAGGCATAAGCTATTGCCCTTTCGGTTACATTATCCATTACATTGCTGGTGACAGTCCGAGGTTCATTACCAGAGGAATCACATGCCAACCTTAGCTCCCTGTTTACACCATAATGAGCTAGTAATGCCTCACTGGTTAGGCATTGTTTACAAGCTTCATATATGTGCTTTTTGGCACTCAGAAGTGCACTCCCACCCGGCATTCGTTTTAAGAGGAACATGCACTAACATACTTGCTAACCTTGCAAGAAATGAATAATAGTATTGAATCACTCTTAAAATGATCTTCATTCACTGATATTTTGTGGTATATACTGGGGCCTTTTTCACAGCATCAATTTTCTTCTCAACTGTGTGCAAACCAGTTGCATTTATATTTATTACTAAGTAGACCCTCTCATTCTTCAAAAACTCACACTTAGACAGTTTCAAATGTATATTTGGGACTTAAAGATGCGAGGACGTCAACGACGAAGCGAACGGCAAAGAACAATAGCCTTAATTACTGAATACAATAGTTGCACGCTGGAATGCAGCAAGCGGGCCACGTGCTCACCGTCGTCTTCACTGATACTCCGCGGAAAGCTCACTTTTGCGGTTCTGTGGACAACGTGAACGTCAAAGAACAAATTTGACAATCTTTGTTTGCCTTCGAGGCTGAACCTTTTGCCATTTACTGTTCGAGAATCTCGTGCAAACTCACAACTAAAAATTTATCGTTAATCCTAAACACAAAATATAAACGAGAAATAATATTTTCCACAAATGCCGTCGTCATCTCTCCTGTCCTCGTTTCTTAAAGTCCCTATTATGTTTGCCCAGCCTCTCAAGCACCTCAGAAAGAATTGCAAGATTCTCTTAACAATTATCACCACCACTAAGGATATTTTCCTACTTACACCATCCCTTGAAGGATTTGATCCATTTTAGCCTGAAAAATTTTTGGGGCAGACTTGATTCCATAAGGTAACATGGTGTACTAGTATAATCCTTTACGAGTGAGGTCAGTACCCTTCGCTTTTTTTTGTCAACACTAAGCTTGGTGTACGTATGGGACAAGTTAAGCCTACTAAATACTTGGGAAGTGGATATTGTTCATTTTCCACTGACTGATGGATTGTGACCTTATAATCCCCAGAAATCCTTATTGACTTGTCAGCTTTGGGTACTACCACTATTAGGCTTGCACACTCTAACCTTTTATCCTTTCTAGTAACCCCACCTTTCTCAAGTTCATCCAGCTCCCTTTTAATTTTCAACACAAAAACTAACGCAAGTAAGTTTGATCCATTTTAATTTCTCGACGTTTCGACGCCATCCAGCGTCATTTTCAAGAGTAATTATACATTCAGAATTCAGTGTCTTTTAAAAGATAGAAAGTCGCATGATAATTGTGTTGTTGACATAATTAATTAAAAAATCTTTGCTCTAACAGAGTCTGATTGGATGTTTAGTGAAGGCTTTATTTTACCAATGAAAAGTATTTCATAAATTAAACAGTCTAATTTACTAGAGCACTTTTTTAAGATGGTGAATCGTTTGGTAAGATCAGGCACTATCACAGATCACAAAAAGAATACTATTACATTTAAGTTAACTAACAAAGATGCTCCGCAATAGAAAAGAAAAGATTCCACTTCCGTATCAATGTTTTTCTTTTTATCACCAACCTGAGTGACTATTAGCTGAAGATACGGGCTGCAAGGACTGGGCGAGTTCTTGTTCATCTGATGTAGCCGGTCAAGACAATTCACAGCAGCACTGGCACGCCTGGAAACAAAGTGGAATTATTTAATATGACTCCGTAGAGACCGTTCAATAGAGAGCTTAAGCACCAGACGTTCTTTTTGTCACGGAGGCCAACCGGAACTAAACTGTTAGCAGATGTTGCGTACCTGAACACGTCATATGGTCGTGGTGACTTTCACAGAGGCCTACAAGCTGCTTTTTGCCTCCGTGTTGGTCTGTAAAACTGCGAAGTTTTTTTTCATCAAAGGAACGTCTTCAAGCACCGAACAATTCGTCAATAAATCTTTGTAAGTTAATAGTTTAGTTACAATTACTTTAACACTGACTTTTGCTTCAGGTTCTTGCCGTATGTGTAACCAAATTTACAGTTTTTAACTTTAAAAAGTTTGTTTACGACTGGGCTCTTCAAAGTTAGTTTTCGCGCCTTTTTACCCTGCGAGCGTCCGTTGTTGTGATACGCACGCTGCTTAAAAATTCGCGCCAAAAACGCCGTTCTCGATCCAGTCCACTCACGGAAAATTTACCTCCGTCGTGTAGAAATGTTCCGGTGCTTAAGCTCTCTATTTATTATGAGGAGGGAGGGGAGAGGCGGGATACTGGTTCAATTCAAGTTTTGTTGTCTTCTAAAAAACTGGGCTGACCCCTCCCTCCCAAAAAAGAACTCTCCCCACTTTTCAACAATACTTTTTTTAAAAAAAATATCAGAGATACTTTGTATAACATGATAAACTCTATATTTTGTTGACAGCCTTTTATAAATACTTCTATATTTCATAACAGATTCAATTACAACATGTAATGCTTTTTACATGGGTTTTTAAACCGACCTCCGTAAAGATTTCGCGCCAAAAAATTTAGTTTTTGAGAAATGGTATGATTCTAAAACACTTTCCAATTTTTAACATCAATAAATAAAATAACTTAGTGCCTTAGAGAATATAACAGTGAACATTACACAATTATTGACTGTCACTGCGGGCCTCAGCAGATTAATGGACCCGAGGTAATGATGTTACCCGGGAACGACATCAAAACCGGGGATCCATAAATCTGCTGTGGCCCAAAGTGGCAGTCAACAAGTATATTGTTATATGCTATTCACAAAATAAACACAAACAACAATACGTTCAGTGAAAAACATTTATTGCGTCAATAACCACAATCCAAGACGGCCTCAACTGCTGTTCACAGCTGTTTAAAACAACATTGAAAAAAAAAAAATATCGGCACTGAATGTAATCAAAAAGAACTTATTACTAACTGAAAAAAAAGTTAAAAACTAACTATTTACTATAATTGAAATTAAAAGTTACTGAACAGTTTGCAAATGCACCTGCATGAAATTGCACATTTTCGCTTGACATTCTGTTCTCCAAAGAAAGGTTTTAACTGCATTTTTTGTAACTTGTTGAGTACTTTTTCAGTCCTTTTCTTTTTTTTCTTCAGTTCTTGAAGCGAATCTCTTCTTCAGTGTCTGTGCCGTTGCTTGTGCCTTAGTTTAGTTGACTGGCTCTCGAATTTAAAAATATCTTTACTTACAGTTCAAGCAAGGCTGCAGCACCACACCGGCACTTTCAAAAGTATAAAGTCCATTCAGTCAGGTGATCAAAATTTCACGCGTCACGGAATGATCACGTGCAGCCTAGAATGCCGTAAACTATAAGCGAAGCAGCCTTACGTAACTTAAATCCGGGCTAACGGTCTTTAACTTGCCAGGGAACAACTGGTTGTGGAAAGCAAGCCCGGATGCGAAGTAAACAGCTTAATTGCTGACTGCGATCTAAGCCAATCTGACCAATCAGAAATGTCTATTTCAAACTAAATTTGCATAGCATGTAACAGTATGAATTGTTTGCTGTTTAAGGAAACAAGAAAACGATGCAACCTCCCTAAAAGTTACAAAGAGTAGATCTGTCAATAAAAGTTGGAAAATGCTCCAATTGGTGTTACTATCACCTTTACTCCGACGAAGGACTAACGTCCGAAACGTCAGTAAGTATTCTCTCGTTTTTACGGTGTAGAATTTACATTTTTATAACTATTACCAGAGCCCAATTCCTCAAAACCCGATTAGTGTTAACACAGGGTTAACTTTTTAATCCATGGTCCTGTTTCCTACCTCCTATAGCTTGCTTTGACCGTGAATTTTGGAGTTGACTGTTTCTTTTATTGGTAAAACTGAACTGTATTTTGTAAGTATCAAAAAGCTTTACTTATGAAAAATTACACATCGAATTTTGTCTTAATCCAGGATTAAGATGATCGAGGTTGAGGAATTGGGCCCCAGAAAATGAAAAATCTTATTTAATCTCCAGGTCATATTCCTAATTTTAATTTGTTTCTGCTTCTGAATGCAGTTGTTCAAAACATGCAAATAAATAATACATGTTTAAATGCCCTCCAATCATTTTTTTGATATAACTTTAATTTGCTGTTGCTTCCCTTTTCCATTAAAACAAGAACGGTGCGTAAGTTTCTAAAACACCTAAGGGGAAAAGAACTAATGAAGCACATTTAACTTCATATCATCTTGTGTGGAATTATGACAGTCGTACAGTGGTACAACAAAAAACTCATTGACATAAACAAGAAAAAGAGAGAGAATAGATAGCTTCGTAATTTGTTTGTTGTTCAAAATAGTTTTCCGGGATTTTTTCAACGCTACATTAAGAGCATTCCAAGGTCCTAAATCAATTCTAGCGATTTACTGAGGGTTACAATTATCTAAAACATACAAGTTTACTTACGCCCTCTCAGCTGCAGACACCTCAAATGACGTGGCAGTATTGACAAGTGACGTCAGACAGTGGTAGTGGCTACTACATTCAGAGGGGAGTAAGGTGTTGGTCTGGTGAGAAATGCAACTTAAATTAGTAATGTTATTTATCAGCTGTGAAATATTTTGCAGAAATATGGTCGTAGCCTACTTGTATATCAAAGTAACAACTCACTCAGTTTAGGTTCCCAGAGTGCTTTGCAAAGGGAATGAGTTCTCTAAATTGTTAGCTAAACCATTTAAGAGATTTGGGGCCCGTGAAGCCTGTTTTTATCTCCTGTTTCTGTAGTGTTAAGCTAATGAGAGTCTTTGACTCCCCCTGAACCAGACACTAATCCTTTACAGAATAGCTCCCAGCAGATGCTGGTACTCATTTACCGCTTTAGCAAAAGACTCAAATCTCCGAAGAGCTGTGGCCTGAATCATGATATTGTGGTTGGAAGGTAAAACGGGAATTGAACCCAGGACCTTGTGGTTGGAAGGCAGAACCAGGGATTGAACCCAGGACCTTGTGGGTGGAAGGCAGAACCAGGGATTGAACCCAGGACCTTGTGGGTGGAAGGCAGAACCAGGGATTGAACCCAGGACCTTGAGGTTGGAAGGCAGAACCAGGGATTGAACCCAGGACCTTGTGGTAAACAAGCAGAGCTGGGGGTTTGAACGCAGGACCTTGTGGTTATAAAGTGGAGCTGTGGACTGAACCCAGGACCTTATGGTTGGAAGGCAGAACCGGGGATTGAACCCAGGACCTTGTGGTTGAAAGGTGGAGCTGGTGTTTGAACCCAGGACCTTGTGGGTGGAAGATAGAGACCGGAGTGTTTAAAGGTATGTTCAAACAACAAACGACCTTACAAGCAATCTATTTTACTTACCATTTGTAGCAGCTCCCCAAGTAGAATCGTGGCTCTTACAGAAATAAAACAGTCTGATGACGTTATCACTTCGACTAAGCTCTGTAAAAGGTTATATATGTAAAGAAAAAGGTAAGCTTATATTATTCTTTTTGAAGGAAACTTCTAAATTACTACGGTATCCAACATTTCTGATTGGTTTACTCAATTTCGGGTATCAGCTCCTATTCGTTTAACCTTTTATGGAACTGATGTGAAGCTGAAAGGGTTATATTCTAATAAAAAAAAATCATACCACTCACGCTTGTTTGGTATGATATTATGATAATAGTCACCGCACGTTTGTGCAATAATTGTTAATTACGGTATTCAACAAAGAAAAACGCAATCCTTTTATATTACCAGCCGTGAGTTGTGTGTTCTGTGGTCGCTATGCAAAAAACTAAATGGTGCTCCAATAACAGTTTTGCAGGGGCATTTTCTCAATCAGGAAATGGGTACAAAATCAGTTCTCGACACCAACTTTTCAACTTACTAGTCACGCCTACTGGCTAGTGACAACTTAGATGTTAGTAGGCAAACAAAATTTTTTTTCTAGCCAAGCGTTAAAACTCGGAGATGTCTTCCTTGAGAAAAACAGAAACTAATTCAGTCAATTTCATTTTGATTACTAACCAAAGTGGCAAGTGAAAAACTAACAAAAACTGAATTTATACTAGTCTGCGGCTAGTTGGTTACCGTTAGTGTTGAGCTCTGAAAGTGATTCGCTTTGCTTTATTTCGTGTTTTATTCCGAACGCGAAAATCTTTGTTAACTTTATAGTGTCACATTTCAAGTGACAGTAGTTGTATATATATATATATATATATAGAAAAATGCAACAATTAAAACCATCTGCTAGAGTGCTCGATACTAAAAAGTAGAGCTAAAATTATAGTGAAACGATTCACTATATATATATATGTATGTATATATATAT
>JAOBBB020076512.1:0-13833 GCA_025331005.2 Zoanthus gigantus
GACCAAGTTTTCCTGGTGTTTTTCATATTCATTTCAAAAAAAGATGCGTAGTATGTTTTTTTGCTGATTCTAATAAGAGTTACAATTTTATTTCTATAATAGCGATATCTTTCCTTCTTGCCCGACAAAAATAACTGATTTTTTATTCTAATTGACTCACGAATTCCTTTTGTTATCCAAGGCTTAGAAATTATTTTGGAACTACGTTTATTCAAGGTCTTTAGCGGTGCGACTTTATTAACGATATAATTTATTTTTCTATAAAGAGATGAAAAGATTTTATCAACATTATTAGGCTCTGCAAAACAAGCTTCTAGATCAATTTTTGAAAGCTCTTTAACAAATTCTCCTTCAGCAAATATGGTGACTTTTCTAAATTTTTTCTTACAGCGTTTAAAATAGTCTTTCTCTGAAGGCGTTATGCAAAACTGAGAGTAATGATCACTGATATCCGATACTATGTTTCCGCTACATATTCCCGAGACAGGATTATTTGTAAAAATGTTGTCTATCAGCGTTGCAGAATTATTATAAACTCGAGTGGGCTTATCGATTGTTGGAAATAAATAGCAGCTCTGTAAAGAAAGGAGAAAGCTTTGGCTATACGAACATGTTTCAGACTTAAGTAAGTCTATATTGAAATCTCCAAGAATATAAAGAATTTTCCCATTTGAACTATATGTTTCTAAAGCACTGTCAAAGTAAGATAAGAAGTCATTCGGGCAGTTATGCTGTCTGTAAACAGCTCCACAAATGACATTCTTTTTGTCTCGAAAGTGAATTTCAATCCAAATTGCTTGAAAAGACTCATTTGAATTTCTCTCTATCACCGTATAATTTAGCCTTTTGTTAATATATATACCGACGCCTCCAGAGGATAGAGGTGTGGGTACATATTCAAAAGAATAATTTGGAATATTCAAATTTATATCTATAGGTAAACTATTGGAAGTTAATTTTGTTTCAGATATTCCGATAACATCAAATTCAAAGTGTAATTCGTCTAGTAAATGAGTTTCAAATTGTTCGAGATTTTTCCTCAGGCTTCTAAGATTACAGTGTAATAAAGAGAAAGCTTCTCGACATTTGATAAAAGGTCCACTATCTTTAAGTTTTTTAAAACTATTGGGAGAAAAATAATTAGAATGTATAGCACTTGTATCGGGCAAATCGATACTTTGCTTACTGTTTAGATTGAACAGATCAAGATTGTGAAGACTGTGCAATTTGTCTAGATACTTTTTGGAAGTTAAATTACAGTCAGCTAATAAATTGTTAAATTGGCCATGCTGGATTACAATGTTCTGACCATAATATGGAAGATATTTTAGGTAAGTTTTGTTATCTCTGAAGTTACTAGTTTATATAATAGAAAAAAATAAATAAAACTTATTTTAACTGTCCAGTTAAAACCGGCTAAGTTGATTGACCATTTGTAGAGCTTGATTTTTGCCTGTAGCTAGATCTTGTTCTTGGTCCTCTACCTCTTCCATAACCACGCAAACTTGGCCCGCCTCTAGAAAAACCAGCAAAAGGGAATCCAAGCGGAATGCTGGATTGAGAGAAATCCGACGTCATGAAATTGTTATCTAGTTTCTGCAGGACCTCTAGGCTGGTTACTCGTATAATCCTTGAATCTTCAGATTGTTTAAGTAGAACAGCAGAATTTTTTGTCTAGCAGAAACCGTAGTTGTTTTCTTTCTGGAATATCTTTGCTTTATTAAACAAGGCTTGTGTTTTTGGCGTGAGGTGGTCATATACGCCAATCCTGCCAGCCGACTTTTCAAGGTCAATTTTCTCCAAATCAATTCTAGTCATCTCATTTTTACGGGTCATAACGGCTTCCTTTGCGATTCTTCTTGTAAACTTGCATATGATCGGCGGAGGATAATGCGTGGTCTTTGTAGGAATGTTGTGGCCAATATCCACGTCATATTGTGAGATTCCCGCGCCGATCTCCTGAAACAGTATTAAACAAATATCAACAGTTTCTTGAGCTGTTTCTTTGCGGCCTTTCTGCGGAATGGCGATAATTTTTATGTTATACTTATAACTGTATTGGTTGATCGCTTCAATGGCCTCGTCAATCTTCAGAAGTCTTTTTTTCGAAGTCTCTTAGATCCGAAGTCATTCTAGTAAGCTCTTCTCCTCTTCTTGATGTAAAAGATTTAAATTCGTCCTATTCCTCAGATAGGAATTGCATGCTTTTATCTAAATCAAGCTTGTTGCTCATGGCCGCCATCTTGTTTCTCAATTCTTTTAACTCAGTTCCAAAAACACCAACTTGCTTCTTCAAATCTTCGTTTTCTTTCTGTATTTTCGAGATTTCTTTAGTCATGGCTTGTTTCTTCAAATTATTACAATTCTTCAATCAAGTATTTCTAAGTAAACTTCACTTAGATTTAGAGCTCAAAAAAACACGTCCGTGCTCACTCAAGCACTTACGCACTTATCCAAGTTGAATTAAAATTTACAGGAGACATGTGAGTCATGCAGCTTTGCATCAGGTTTATAAAAACTCTTTGGGTCCCCATAAGAAAAACGCCTGCATAACATGTTTACAAATTGGTATTTGTTTCAATTATAGGTCATTTTTATTGCAAACATTTTTTCCAGGGTAATGGTACAAATGTTCTGCGGATATTCCCATATACTGCTGTTCAGTTTGCAGCTTATGAAGAGTACAAAAAGGTGAACATGTTTTTTACAAAGTTATTTTAAGTATTTACATGGAACATCATGGTAATGATAATAAAAATATATTTATTTCAATTTTAAATTGTTAAGTTGCAATTTGATTTAAAGTTTTATGACAGTTGTGCAGATTATCTATGCAAATCAATGAGCAATTTGTTATTAATACAGTTTAGTAACAAGTAATGTTTTGCATCCAGTTGCTTGGCATTCCAGATGACCCACATCACCACACCCCTGGACGACGATTGGTTGCTGGTGCATTAGCTGGAATGACCTCAGTCACTGCTACTTACCCCCTAGATCTTGTCAGGTATAATCCTTGCTCAATTTAAACATATATAATGATGTAAAATGTTTTGTCTAAAAAATGAGTTTTTTTTTTCTTCTTCAGGACTAGACTAGCAGCTCAGGGAGAAGGACCAGACAGAAAATACAGGTCTGTGGAGAAAGTCAGAAATTTTTGTGTTCCTGTTCATACAAGTGTTATATACTAATAATAACCACTTGCAATCAACCTTAAAGGGTGTATTTGGGAATTTGTAAGTAATGGAATTGATATATTATGATAAGTACTTTACATTTTATAAATTCCTTTTGGTGCAAGACAGCAAATTGTTTGTAAGAATAATGGCAGAATCTATTTCATTTCTTGGTGTTAATGAACAGTTGAAGTAACGAGTGGGTAACTGTAATTGAATGTGTCAATAAAAAATGAACAAATGAAAATCATTAAATATGGTTATTAGTGTTTTGTTTTGGTTATTAGTGTTGACAAATAGCATGTACTGTATACTTTGTGGATGAACTGTTGATGGGATATGCACAAGAAATAATATTAACAACTACTTATTGAAGTTGCATTCACTTGAATTTAAGAAAAACTCATAGTTTATTTCTGGCTCCTTATTGATAATAGTGTGTTTTTACTTGGGAAAAAAGAACTTCTGAAAAATGTGAATGCCCTACATCTTCCGTTACTTAATCTATATTCCCCAAGATTGAATTTTTTATGTATAATGTAGGAGCTAAAAAATGACTGTTTTACTCTTTGTCATTGAAACTGTTACTTTGATAAAGATCTGATGCGTATAACATTCATTTGAAGTTACCAACACTGTTTGATATTCTGATTCTCAGAAACATTGCTCATGCATTTAAAACTATTGTGAAGGAAGAAGGAGGCTTCTTAAGCGGTTGTCTTTATAGAGGGTGGACTGTTACGGTGGTGGTGAGTGTGCAAAAAACAGTATTTTATTTTTATTTAATGTTTTTGGGAAAAATGTTTACACAAAGATTTCTTGTAATCAGAGATTTGGGAGACTGAGCATTCAGTGTTATTGCATCCCACGATAGTTTTGGTCTAAATGTGACTGAAATATGTTGCATGATCTCAGTGTGACTCTAAGGGTTTTTATTTGTAGTGTTTTAGCTTTCGTTTCGTTTGACCTGCTCTCAATACATGTTCCTTCATAGCCCAATAATTTATAATGATTATCTATCTATTAAAATCTAACGCTCTCAGTTTTGTTCCACATTGTTGGTCTTGCATCAAAATGAATAAAAATTCTCCGCAAAGTTCTCACCTATTAGCTAGGCTCTCGGCATGTAGACACAGCTAATAAAACCAGCGCGTTTCATACTTAGTTTTAGCTGTTAAGTGAAAGGCCTGTGGAAGGACACTGGAAAGATTTTGTTAACTTGAGATAGCTTATGCAGACCAGTACAATAATAATTATTGTAATCAATTATCTTTCCACAAGTTTCAGACTGAAGCGTTCAGCTTTTAATTATTACTTTTAAAAGTTCTTGTAGCCTTTTTAAGTACTAACTTTATTCATAGTCTGAGTAACGCCTTTCATATTGAAAAAATTAATGTGTTGCTATATATTATTTGTATTTAATTATCTAATTATCTTTATTGATATTTGCAGGGTATAGCACCTTATGTGGGCCTAAATTTCGCCTTCTATGAAACTTTAAAGGGTAATCATTTAATATTAGTATTTTTTGTCTAAAATCAGAAATTTAGTTTTACCTTCAGTTTCAGTTTATTTTGCCTTTTAATCCAAACATCTATATACATACAGTTTTAAATATTACAGTTAAAAATAGGCAAGGAAGCCCACAAAGAAACCAAAAGGTTTGTAAGTGATGTGGTTTCCCTGAAATATCTATTTAAAAAATGCTGGCTTACAGACGTTTAAAAAGATTAAGAATAGTTTAGATTAAAAAAAGCACCCACGAAAAAACAAACAAACGAACACAAGTACAGTAAAATATACGATAAGGAAGAAAATTAAGTTCAAAAGAAGTGTAACAGCCACAGTGCTTTACGTACATCACAAAGGGTGAGAAATCTAAAATATGTTCAATTCGTATTCGTATCAAGGTTCAAATAACTAAATTCTAATCGTTGAATAGACAGATAAATATTTTCATTACGTCATATAGTTATTGCAGTTTCTTGTAAGAGTGTTGTTTCCTTTTAATGGAAGGTAAAGTTTCATAAATAGTATGAAAATAGGAAGTCATAGACTGTTTAGTAGTTAATTTTGGATGTTTGAACTCATTGTTACTTTAACTTTGTTTAAGGTTTCGTCTTTCGCGTACTTTTTCCCGATCGTAAAGGTGAAAGCACGTTCACTGGTATGTTTGTGAAGGAAGAGTTACCAGTGTTAACGAGATTAGCGTGCGGAGGGCTTGCTGGAGCTCTGGCGCAATCAAGTAAGTTGTATTTTCAACACCAGTATTTATGATAAATAGTTTATTTGAGTATTTTCATTTCTTGATGCCGTAGTTTTATTTCTACAACTAAGATGGTAAAAGACTTTTTATGGATTTTGAAGTGACGTAGGAAAGTTCGACCAAAGTCATTCAACGTGCTTCAAATTTTTTTTGACAAATAGTTTGAAACATAAAGTTGCACTTAAAATGTTCGCTAAGGCTATTTGTAACATGATGTAGATGCAATTTAAACTCTTTAAGGGACCATAATCAAAATGATGGTAGTTCATCTTCATTTAATGATTATCTGTTATTTTTCCTAGTAACTTATCCACTGGATGTCGTGCGCCGACGATTTCAAATGAGTGGAATTAGTGGTTCACTGTTTCAGTACACAGGGCTATTTCATGCTTTCAGACACATTCTAAAAACTGAAGGCTACAGGGGTTTATACAAAGGAATGTGGCCCAACTTACTCAAGGTAAGGCAAATTGGCCACTTTAGAAACGAGTGGTAGCTTGGGCCGAGTTTTGTTTCGCAAAGGTTTCTGGGATCGTTACAGGGGACGCGACTCGTCTGGTGTGTTTTGTGGCAAAAGTCTTTTTCGAGTAAGAATATGAAGTTCAATTGTTGTGTTCCTGGCTGTAAAAACAGTCATCGAAATAACTCTCCAGATCTGAAATTTTACTGTTTACCAAAGGACCAGGATTTACGAAAAACTTACGATGTTCTGTTGAAAAACGATAGCTTGAAAATTGATTCTCGGAACACACGTATCTGCTCAGAACGCTGGGAAGGAGGCGAAAAGTTGAGCAGAACTCATCTTCCATCAATATTCCCGTGTACAAGGAAGTTCATATTCTCTCCAAACAGCTTTTTGTAGTAATCATTTGGTTTCCAGTTAAGAGGCAAATAATGAAGACTAAAATGTGGAGACACTGCACGAGAAAATGCTTCATTCTTTGATTTGAACGCAAGTTGTTGTATGGAAAGCTGATCATAATTGGTTGTTTGAATAAATTCAGTAATTGTTTATTTAAAAAATATTGTTGTTCTTTTGTTTATTCTTCAGAGATTACAAAACAATTAGAATACTCGTTCTCAATTTCTATCGCCAATCGATAGAAATTTCGAGTTCTTATTCTATAATTGTTAAATAGATTATACAAAATAGAGCCATATTGTTCGTAAATACAGAATACTGCATTTTATTCACAAGAAAAAAAAATTGAATTATTGTATTTTCTATTAATTACTTTAAGAATTAAGAACCTACCTTGAAATTTCGGGCAGAAATGGTTCTTATGTGAAGGGTACTTGATATTAAAATTTCAGCATGACAGGTTCTTAAATTTTGTAGATTCTTATACGCTGGGTTTTGCTATAGTTTTGGCGATCCTAACAAAAAATACTTATTTTCTACTAGGTTGCGCCACTTGTGGGAATTCAATTTGTGACGTATGAGATAGCCAAGGCAGTAATGCATGGACACCCTATACCATTACCCTGGAGGTAGCAGTTGCTCTTGACAATTATTGTCATGGCAACCAGTACTTTTTGGAGGCCGGCACTACCTGAAAAAGAGAACTCATGGATGTTGTATTTGGTGATAAGAACACAAAGATCTAAGTCAAGAATATGTCGATAAAAATGAAAATTCGTGTAGACTGAAAGTTCTGGAAAAGGAAACGATTCCCTCAAGTAAACCGCGGTAACTTTGAACAAATTCTCAAGTGGTTTATTGAAAACTGAAACTGTATACGGATTTACCTTGTGGTATTGTACAAAATAGAATTTTTGTTCTATAAGAATAATTAAAAATAGTCGCTAAAACAATATTGTGTTAATAGAACGTGATAACACTATATCTGTAGAGACCAACCTGGTTTCGACTTGTTTATTGAAAAATATTACCAGTACTTTAGAAGCAATTCAAATAATTTTTTCTTTTATAAAAATTATTTTTGAGTTTTGCCTCAATTCTGGGTAAAAGTCCGCCAGCCTTTGAACAACACAGCCAAGAAGAACAATTAAATGCTTTCTATTATGAAAGTACGTACTCGTGTGTTCGAAGGAGAGTCTTGCTCTTTTTTAAAATACCACACAAACGGCATTAATCAACATATTTTTAAAAAACTATGCATATATAAGTTTGACGAGTAAAATTTCAGTATTGGCGCATACTATTGTTTGATCATGCGAACAAACCCTTTCCCAGACCCTAACTTCTATACGAAATATACGCGGGGAAACTGCATACATAAATAAGTATACGCCAATACGGAAATTATCCCTTTTGACGTTTCGTATGCTAGTAAACATATACATTTCAAAACTATGAGCGTTAAATTTTGAAAAGTTATTTAAATTGACGGACAGAAAATATCTGCACTCGCAATAGTAATTTAAGAGGGTTTTTAAAATATGTTAGTGACAACAATAAGAATATAAAAATGTGTAAATCACCGTTTTTGTGTTGTATTTTAATTAAGCTTTGATGACCTAAAACCAAAACTACTTACATTTGATTTGTATTTTAATTATCTTAATAAACTTGTCTCAATCATAGTATGAGAGTTAATTCGATTTTTATAACCCTTGCTTTTTTTTACGACAACGAATATTTAATACATTTGCCACATCAACTCTGCCTTGCCAAGCTGAAACGTTCTATTTAACGCTTTTTACGTACATGAACATTTTATGCTACATTTAAGGATAGTACCCAAAGGTCCCCACTCATTTGACGGAGGGGGGGGGGGGGGGTACAGAGTTTGATGTTTTGTTACCCCAAAAAATTCCAACTTCAGAATTTGTCTTAGAAAGCTTTAAGGCTCTATCGCTTTAGGAATTACGCCAGGGAATTGCAGTAGGGTGGAACTTAATTAAAAAAGCTGACAGGAATTTGCAAAAGGTTTATGACTGGGATTGGGAATATATACTTTCAGATACACAAGTCATTTCGTTTTTCCTTTATTATATAGGCAGCTTCTTTGTAAATACGTCTAATTCTTGGGAATCAAGTTTTTATTTCATAGATTCAAGGGCATCGTAGTACAGGGTGCAAGCAAATCAGTAGTCATTTGGATGCTCTTATTTGTCAGTTTTATTTGTTGTTTCATAGTACACAGTTCTTGAGAGTTGCGAGTGTTATACTCGGCTCTCTTTCACCGCCATTATGGAGCTTGGAGGTCCTGGCTTATCATTCCTTGGACTCCTTCATTAAACCACGGCATTCCGTGTAACTTTATTTTTCCATATAATGGACAACATTTTAATATTGATATTACTGGACGAAAATAGATATTCCTAAACGATATTTTACAAGATATTTACACAAATACTGAGTTAAACTAGTTTTAAGTATTGACATTTGATCGTAGTAAGGTGTCTGAACATCCTTCTTTCCATAGACCTCAAAGCACTTCAGAGATTGGTTAAGAAACTATTAGAATAGAATCATAGTTAGAGACTTGAACATTCTTTTATAAATGCTGTGTCAGTGTGTGCGCTGCGTTTCTGGCTCATCCGGTGCGTGTGAAACCACAAACTTGGGTAATCGTCGATGTTTTGGTGGCTTTAGAATAGCCTGTTTCAGTTTGCATATGGGAACTGCTTGGATTTGAACATGATAATCCCGTGCCTTTATAGCTTTCATCTTCTTTTTCAAAAATAGTTTTCGAGTTCTCAGTCTCAGCTTTACGAAATGAATGTTGAATATTGCCATCAATATTGTAAAGGTTTAGACACAGTTCGTTTGGTTGGTAAATGGGAAATGCTTGGCTTTGAGTTCGAAACTTGCGTGCTTTTCCGGCTTTCATATTCCCGCTTCCAAAGGTCTTCCTCGATTTCTAAGCCTGTTGAAAAGTTACCTTATATCAAATTGGGTATGTAAACAAGATTATACTTACCAGTTTCTATAACTAAGATTTGTTTCTCAACTAAGCGTGAAGGACATTTTTTCCCAGAACTTGTTTCGCCTTCAAACTTTCAATCATTCGAGGAATTCAGAGTAGTAAGTTTTTACTTCAGGGGGAGTACCCAAGGGGTATTTTGCTAAAGAGTGTAAAGCACAAAACTTTGCAATCACTCGGTCAGTATTTGAGAGTAAATCTAAAAAACTTTTACGTCGGTGGGAGTACACGGGTTTTTTTACTAAAGAGTCCACCATTATCGAGTTTTATCGCAATTTAAGAAAGCTTGTGATAAGACTTTTAGATCTGTACATAAAGTTTCTAAGAGTTTAAAGTTTTTTTGTTTCGCATCTGACCTCAAACTTTTTCCTTGCCCAATAAACTGGGCATTAAGGTCACGTTGGTAGCGGCCATTACCCCTTAGGTTTTAGAGAAAAGCCCCAAGTAATATCATATTCCATAAATATTTACACTTTTACAGTTTCTTATTATATCGTTTGGTAATATAAGCCTCTTTGTTAGCCTCCATGTTGAGCGTGGTCATTGACACGTTTCTGTTTTTTTTGACGCTGGCAAGCCAATTAAGTTGCAGGAATTACCAGCGATTTTTAAAACATGTATTTTTAGTTAGCGATAACAGTTCGACGTTTTGATGACATCCTAGCACAATTGTCAAGGAAAAAATAATTATATATGCAATTGTAAGAGTAACTCAGAAACGACAAACAAAAATTAGCATAAGTTAAACAAAGACCTTAGAAAACATGGTTGTAATTGTTTAATGTTATCGCTAGTTTTTATTTGTAAATGTTTATCCAAATTACTGTTGATGTATTTAGTTTATACTGAAATTATGCTGCTCAAAAAACCGATCAATAAAAACGGAAATTACCTCGTTCTGGACGACGACCATCCACTGAAAAGCAAGAGTAAAAATAGTCAAACCGTACTTTGGAGGTAGCTTTTAGGGTAGAGGGATTTTGTAAGAAAGTTAATAAAGGAGAAAAACAATTCTATTTCATTTTTTCAGAGTTTAAAAATGAATAATTCAAGTTCCTTTATATACTATTTACTATAATGACTAAAAATGTTTTAAATTGGAAGATGTCAAACAAACGTACTTGTTCTATGAAATTACTCAGAAAATAACTAAATTGAAATTAAAACTTAACTCTAACTTTAGCCCATGGTCACTTAGATTGTGTTAAAACTCCATCCAAAACGCTTATAACGTACAGAATACACGTCAGTTCGGGACTTGAGAGTAAAATGATTCTTACTGGCTCAGTAAATAATTGATTATGTTTGTAAATGTACCTTCATCTTGTGGAAAATTTAAAGTCTCCCTAAACGGCATTTTGGTATTTGTTAACCTAACTTTCAGCCGTGTTTTTGTCTTGCTTGCAACAAATGATTTTGAAAAAAATCATTTACTCTCCAAAGTACTTGATTGATTTCAAAGGCGTGATTTTGACGTCAAGTCAAAGTTAAGTGCCGTGGGTGAACGTCACTTTTTCCTTCCTGTTTGAAGAATCTCTCGGGTTAAGTAGCTTGCACTTTAAATATTCACTTGACTGAAGAATAACTTTTCGTATTTTGTTTGTTTCATACCCATATTAGAACTGCTTGCCTCAGTTGTAAAAACGTTCAGTTTTCCGCGTATCTCTCAAACACGCAAGATTAATGACAAAAAAAAAAAAGAACAATAGTGCTCAATAAAGAAAAGGAAATTCTGTGGAATATATAAGTATGCGGAATTCAGTAAAATGTTTGGAAAAATGTTAGGCACGAAAACCGCTTTAGGTATGGGTTTTTTGTTCGCTTAGTTGTGGCTCAAAGCTACAAAATTTATGTAACCATGTATCAGATGACGCGATGGCCAAGTGGCAAGGCACAGAACTAAACGACACTTTTTTGTTTTGATACAATTAAAATTCAGCAGAAAACTTTCCTAACTTGTTTTTTTTTTATTCCTTGGTTGATTTAATTTATAATTACTTAAAAATTCTTTCCGCTTATTCTTAAAATTATTAAACTTTCATGCGTCAAATGACTCAAGAGCCAAGTGCCAAAGTACTGAACTATTAACTTCATGTTTGAGAATAACTGATGTATCCGGGAGGGAGAGGGTCTACCAACGTTTTGGGGCTTGAATGCTTGTCGTACGGGGTAAAAATTCCAACATAGCTTTTTTATACCTATATATTATGTGCTAGTGCTGTCGCTGCCACTCTGTAGCCGGTTTACTTGTCACTAAGGAGGGCGTGAGCCGAAAGGCCTTTGGCAAATATAGTACATGATCGTAGCTGAATGGCGGACTGGTTTGTCTTTATATTGGGGGTAAAAATTAAAGGAGTTGGTACTGCGCTTAGGGTGTGAAAGAATTTTGACATTTCCATTCAATGCAATAACTTTTAGACCTTCCTCAGTATCTCATACATAAGTATTTGATGCTGTTGAACGCTGTCTGCATGTATTACGCTTCTTACGATTTGAAATGACCTGAGCCATGCCAAGATTGGTATCTCATAGGGGTTTCATTGAAAGGTTGCGACAAGCACGTTGGGAGTCCCCCCCTCCCCCAGGGCGAGTATCAATCCTTAATTGTTTTTACTCTATTTCACTTACTGAAAACTATAAAAGTTTCCACTGTAGTGTACACATCAATTGACCTGACAGCCTAGTGGTAAGTTCTAATATTTTTAACCCGAGACTACTGGAAGTTGTAGTTACCCAAGAGCACGTAGCCCACGAGGTAGAAAACTAAGGATGCAATTTTTGTTACAATATAAGTTTGAAAAAAGTTTTTTTTTTCTAGTTTTTCATTTTTTTTTTTAATTTTAAAAAAATCCACTTTTGCTCTTAATGAAATTAAAAAAATTCCCTCAATCATAAAAAGGTGGCCAGATGGCCTCGAGGCAAACCACAAGACTTTCGCTCTCAGTTTTGGAAAGAAGCTCAAATGTATTTAGATTCGCAAATAAGCGTATATTCTTTCCTTAATTTCCTAACATTAAAAATCCGTTTTTAAGCTTACTCAAATTAATATAATTTTCTCAAATTCTCAAATGATATACATCGGATGACTTGAGTGTCCAGTGGCAAGTCAAAGGATTAACGATATAGCTTTTAGGAAAATCAAAATCCACGAAAAACGTTTTTTAGCGAGCATTTTTGGCAAGAATGAGTCGTGGGGATCGAAATGTGGGCCGGAAGTTGTTGACCGTAGACGGAAATGACAATTTTCACCGCTTCCCCTCCCCCGTTAGTAAGTGGAAAATTAACTTTGATAAACCTCAAATAAACATGTGCAAGAATTTTGCTGTTTCTGCAGAATAATAAATAAACAAATCAAATCAAATCACAATTTCGGCATTTCTAAAGTGTACAAGATGGATAAAGAAGCCAAAATCTTCAAACCCAGAGGTACTGAGAACGAGTTTTTGACACGCTCGACTGGCGACGACTGCACGAGGCAGGCCATGAAGGACAAAGAGGTAGATCGAGGCAGCCATATTCGAAGGGGCTTTTTTGATTTTAGTTTTTTCGCTTTTCTTTTTTTTTTAACTTAAAATTGCCTATAATGCCTTTTTCTTACTTTGGAATACAATCAAATATTAAAACATTTGGAAAAAAAGAAATGATTTAATCATTAGACTGTTTAATATTATTTTCCATTACATGAATCACCTAGCTCTAAGAGCCTTTTGATTCCTTTTTTGTTTTTACTTTAAAAACTGTCTGCGCGCTTATAATGAAAATTATAAAGTTCCCTAAACTACATATGAGCTGATTCATGGGATATATAGAAACCACAGGACTGCCGAACAAACTTTTAGCCTGTAGGTACAACGCATGTATAGCGATCTCAGAAATAAGTTCTAAATGCGTATTTATCTCCGTCAGTGGCTTTTACTCTAAAAACCCGTCTTTTAGCTTACTGAAAATTATAAAATTCCCTTAACCATACATATGACGACTTAATGGTATAATGAATCCACATTGATATTACCCAGCTGTGATTGCGAGAAATGAACTGGTTTATTCAAGTTTGCCGTTTCAAGTCCAACTATTTGTTAACAATGTAGCTTAAATAAATACAATTTGAAACATTTTTACAAGTTATACATATTAAATAGGCGAGTGGCAGAGCGGGCAGTGGTTCAGAGGGGAGATGTCTTGCTCGTAGGCCCGATGCTTGCAGGTGCCACACATCCAGAACTGGAACTCCATCAGTGGACGCCCCGTTACCACACAAGTGGGGAACTTTGTCTCACAGTTAGGACAAACCTGACACCTGTAAAATTTTAAATTAAGGTGAAAACACAAATATGCTGATATATGTGGGGGTCGGATCGGAAGAAGACGGACCTCCCGTCACCACCAACGTGGGAACATTACTTTTCTACAAAAACCTCAAACCAGGAAACTCAAAATACTGTAATATTGAATATTCAAAATGCCCATGGGCAGCGTATTCCTTAAAAGAGAAGGGGGG
>JAOBBB020076576.1:0-22889 GCA_025331005.2 Zoanthus gigantus
CGCGTTTATGACAGGTCATGTGATGTTTTCGCTGTATGTTTTATGAAACATAATTTACTAAATTTAATTTACTAAATATATATCAGCTCATATCCGGCGCGTCCTCGAAGAATAACTGTTAAATATGACTGTTAGCGAAAATATACACAAGCTGGGCCTTTTGAAGCCAAAATTTATTTACATATATAAATAATAATATATAAATGGAAACTTTATTTTGGGGTAACTTTACGAACAACTGTACTGTAAATCTCACTCATAAAAGGCAATATCCAACCAGTACTTTGACATTAATAAAAGGATAAATCGAGTTGAACTATCCTTATTGTAGTGCAGACCAGTTTTCAAACGTGTTTTCTTCTTGTTTTCTCAACTGCACCGTCCGGATTTGGTTCGCAATGTATACAAACCGGTAACGCAGGTTAGGTCGGTTTACAAACGTACTAAATCTTTTTATCGCTTTAAAATAAATTCAAAAGGTTTGGTAGTAAATCCCAGAAACAAAACATTTAAATATTTTACAGTAAACTGTTTTGAAATAGCAGAAAACACAATCAACTTACTGTTTCGGCAATGCTTCAATGACTGAAACTTGCTAAAAATGTTTTTAAAGTAATAAGTTTATAGTGTCGGTAGAAAAGTTTAAATATAGAGCCATACAGAGAGCTTCATGGGTAAATCGAACCTTTAGAAGCTTTTAAAAGTTTAAGGTAAAATCCAACGTAGGAAAAGTGTATTGATTTTTTCGAACTAAAATAAAATCACCCCTTTTCCAACGAAAAAGATATAAACAACTTCTCATTACAAAAACTTGGTTTGGTTCCAATATAAAAACATTCACCCAGGAAAAATCGAGTAAAATTACTTAACATGCACAAGCAAAAAATTCAGTGATCTGATTGGGCAATCTCCCTTTGATCAGGTGCACTGTTTTACAAATATGGGAGACAGGTTCAAAGGACTTCGACCTCGTAGAAAAAAATTTGGCGCGGAAGTATATTGAAAATACCTGACCGGTGTGGGGTAAAGCGCAGCTTTTGAGAGTTGAATTTTAGTAATGTTTGACCGTAACATTTTTGTAGTAATTAAAAAAAAACAATTCTATGAAGCTTGTTTTAATACGACATAGTTAGTTTTCTTAAAGTAGAAGAATAACGAACAATATTCTTACCGTAAAACCATTCATTACTGTACCTCATTCTGAAAGTAGTAAAACCGGTTTCACTTGAATGATAGTAAAAAGTCACACGAAAAGAAGCGTGATGAAATTGACAAGTTTATCTTGTTAGTCGGAGAAGATGAGTAAAAGTTGTGGTAAATCTGGTTTAAGCAGTTGAAATACATAAATTCGAGAGAAATAGCAACTTAAGTTTACTTGCTGCTAACATTTTCATGGTGAGAGTTACAAAAAGACGGAGCTTTAAAATTGTTGTTCCTATTTTACCATTGGCACTGAAGAACTGCGAATTTTCATCTCCCAGTAAAGTATGGCAATGTTGACAATGACACAGGAAACTTTCATGAATTTTGATTTAGAGGAATACAGCACACCATTGTTTAGGAAACTGCGGCAAAAGCGTTTAAAGCGAACAGCTAAGGAAGCTTTTGTGCGAGCAACGAACTCTTTTGATGATCTGGAGCTTGCGCCGAAGAAAAAACGACCAGTTCGTCGTCCACCGCCAGTTTTGACTTTGTATGTGCGAAAAGAAAATGAAAAAGCTTTCAATGCAATGAACTTGGATGAAAGGACTCTAGAAGCTTTAAAAGAAGCCGTCTCGGAGAAATATACTGTTCCATGCAGTTCAGTTGATTTGAACTTAAAGTTTCAAAGTAAAGAAAGGTGGGTTCGTATTGCAATTTATGTTTATTTGTTACAAGTAATTTAAGTATAACATTTCCGCTACTGTTGGTTTGAAAATGCTATTGAGCTGGTGAAAACTTCGGTTGAAAATGATAAAAGGGACATGTGACGCCAAACTTTACTTTTGGTTTTGTTTTTAAAAATTGTTTCTGTCAAGTGTAACGTCACTTATTGAGTGCTAATTTAAAAATAATTCAAAGTTTTTGGATATTTCGATTTAGTTGCAAAAAGCATATGTATTAGTGATTTTTTTATATACATTAGATAATTTATGGGCGTTTTATTAAATTTATGGCTGGTCACAAGAAACGTGTTTAGAATTGTATTTGTAATTCTATATTTATGAATTTTACTTCAAAGTTTTTATACCAAAAGGCCATATTTTTCATTCTTCCTATTAAATCATTTTAAAATCATTTTTAAACACATTCCTAGGACATTTTTATAGTGAAATAAGAAGGAATTGGAGATTGTATGCAACTACATTTGAGCTTTTCTTGCAGTTTGTTTTCAACTAGAAAAAAATATATTAAAAGAATGTCTTCTGTAACGTTACTTTATTACAAAACTTTTCCGTGAGAGACAGTACGTGACTGCTAATAAAACCAAAAAAAGGCAGATCTGATTTTTATAGTGATAAACTTTGATATTAAGACATGCTTGTTTTATTTTGTAGTGTTTGTAAAGTTCAAAATCACGAGTCATGGTTCATTATCAAAGGAATTTGAATCATTAAAATCCTTGAACTAATTAAACCTTTCTGAGTTGAAAGTTGCTTGCCTTCAGTAATCGACTGGATGAAGCAGGAAAATCTTCTTAGCTTCGCGGTTAACTTAAGACCGTATATGATCCCAAATTGTGCAGAAAAATTAACTCGAGTATTCATTTCAGTTGTTGCCCTCAAACCGTTTCTACCTGTATTAATTTCACTGATAACCTTATTAGCTTTACTGATGTATGGTTGATGGTATGCAGGCCGAGAAATTCCAAAATTATGCAAACTAGAAATGAAAATTTGTTGAAAATAAATTTTGCAAATATTTTTTAGACAAAGAAAGGTTTTTTAAAATATCTTGGGTGTGAACAGGTTAAGAGGTTCAAAGTCTTAGGATTAATTTGGGTGACCTTATATGGGCCTTGCCTGGGCCTATTGCCAGTACTAGTATTGGTGCTAGTCACTGAACAGCTGTCAAGAAATTGCTCATTAAAATTCAATAATCTGAATTTCACCATTTACATTAGTTACATCCTTATTTAAAAAGTTGTCTAATTTATTATCCAAGAATAAGGGTTTTCAGCATCAAGTGTTTTCAAATATTATTTAAAGTGTGGGGTGTGAAATCCTTAGCATAAGAACTTTAAAATACTTTTTTGCTAAGAATTTGCAAATGCCACACGTTTAGTCTGATTTACTGGATACTCTTGACTACTGTTCTTGCTGTAATAATATTCATGTTCTAAAAATTGCATTGACAGAATGTTAGCCCAAATGAAAATATATATATATTATGTTCAGGGGTGTAGATACTTGTTGTAACAGATGGAAATGTGGGCATCATAGGCGAGTATGGCTACTAATATTTACAGCCGGAAAAATCACGCTCACGACTGGGTAACCTTCCTGGCTCCCAGCTTTTTTCTACATATCTGTATGTTGTGGTTCAATTTTATTCTTGGTTTGATTTTGATTTTTCTTTGTTTTTGGTTATAGTAATGTATGATAATGAGTTTGAAATGCAAAGGAAATCAAAATTCAAACCAAGTTAAAAAAAAATAAAAAAATAACCACAACATATCATATATATCCACAGCATACAAAAAAAATGTTGCTTAATTTTGGGCATTTGTCATTCCACAATAATATTGTAGACAGTAAATTATTCTTATTCCAAAAAATGAAATGAAATTTACAGTCTAACTATTTTATTATCAAGAGTGTGATAATTTAGTAGAGTTATCAATTACAGTGTAGGGTTAACAAGGAATGAAGTGGCTATCTATTTCAAAAAGGCTATTTTTCATGATTGATAACATACTGGTGGTGTTCATCTAACCAAACTACGTCTTTATATGAAATATACACTTATATTTATGCTGTATAATTGCTGGTTTTCATCTGACGTCATGGCAGCCATGTTGGTGTACTCTTAACAGAAGAATTTTAATTATTTCTTTTGTTTGGGACACCAACATGGCCGCTATGTCTATTGTTTTTTGTGTCTCTTGGGATTGTGTGAAAACCAAGAATTAAATGTTTAAAAATATTTCTCCCAATGTTTAAATTCAAAACTGATTAGGTAGTGCCAAAGCTATTCATGAGTAATGTGTTATTTTAAATCATGGTTTTAGAATACTGAAACAGGATTCAACATTATTTTTTGTTTCATAGCGTCAGGATTCAGGGGACTTCATTTAAAAAGTAACTTTTGAATAAAGGGTTGTTTTATTTGTGACCTATTAGAACCTTTATTAGGATATTGGGAAAGTGTTACAGAGCTCTCAAGTCTCACGCATTGAGTATGTATGTCATGCATTTTGATAGTTTGCGTACTCTCATGCTGACACCAGCATTTCTCATGCATTGGCACAAAATTTTCCAGAAAACAATTCCCATGAAATCCATTAGTAATTGATTTTGCCTTCCCCGGCCACTCACTCCAACATAAGCCAAAGGAAAAAATCTTGCTCTTTGGAAAATTCCAGACTTGAGAGCTTTGGTGTGTGGAAGATAGTAGTGGGTTTTTCAAAATGGTTTAGATTTTTAACAGCAGCGATGGTAAGTACTGATTACAATAATGACACTAATACAGGGTTTTCAGTAAATGGCAGCAGCCAGTCAATTTTGTCACCTATTTGACATAAATCTGCCACTTACTAATTTGGTAGCTAAATTACTCAGATCATACAAATAAAATGGGAAATATCAGCTTCTCGTCATCTATTCCAGAGCTTTAACCACCTACTTCAAACCTTATTGAAAACCCTGCTAATCAAGTAAGATAGTTTGTAACAATGACTGGAAATCCTTAATGAGAAAAAAAAAAGAAATGTTACCCTCCAAAACAATGTTCATTAAAAAATTTGCTGAAATTTTGTAACTTACCGTAACAAGTTCATCAATAATTATACTTTGGATTGCAAGTTTTGTTCATTTTGTCCAATGAAGAAAAATTAATACAATTAAGTACCAGTTAAAATTTTAATGTTGATTATTAATTTACAGAATAATTTGTTGTTTACAGTAACTTATTTTAACACAGAAGATAGATTATCATTCATCTCTAATGTATTTGTTTTTACACATCAAAAATTTCATTCTTGAATAATTTTTTACATGAATTAAATGCCAAATGCACGAGTTCAGTGAATTTAGTGTTGCAGATGAATTGATGAATAAGCAGTTTTCATTTTTGATCTTTGGTGGAAATATTTTATTATTTTGAACAGATTATTACCAGAGTAGCAGAGCATTCAAGCTGACAATCAAACCGCTGATGAAGTGGTCTGGAGGTATACCTACAAATTGCAAATTAAAGCGATTTAAAATTGATGTTGTTAAGTATTGGAGATATCAGCCATGCTGGATTTGAAAATCATAATATTTGCATAACATTTGGATAAAGATTCCTGAAATTGTTTTCATCAATCTGATTGATCTTAGCATGGAACATGTGTTTATTTCCAGATTTATATTTGATTGTCCAGAGTTAACCATAATACATGTTTTCAATGTATGATATAAATGAAACAGTAAGATTTAATATATGATTATCGATGCAATTATACACATCTGGATATTTAATTGAATTATTATTGAAATATCTATCACTGAAATATTGTTAGTGATGGAATTTTTGTTCTCTTTCAAATCTTGTTTCTTTTATATGAAAAATTATCACCACAATTTGGAACAGCTTCAGAGGGTTTTTTTTCTTTGAAAATGGTTTTTATTTGTTAAAAATGGTCTTTTTTTTTGTATCTTATTATTCATCGATAATACATATATTAAACAGAATGTAAGCTACTTTCCCCATCATATGCAGTGTGTATTTCCCACTGTTTTTGGTAGGCGACAAGTGACTGAAACAAAACAATTGGAAAATAATAAATACAGAACACAATTATGAAAACATCTTGAAAAAGTATTTGTATCCTGGAAACTGATATTTGCAAGACCTGTGGCCTGCCAGAACAGTGGGAATTAGATACTGAACATAATTGGGAAAGTAGCTTGGAACTGAATATTTGTGGGTGCTTGGAGATAAAAAATTTTATCATCTTGCGCTCAAAAGTCTGGCAGCTATTAACTGTGCTCACTTGCAACATTTTTTCAACACACTAAGATAAAATTCAGGTCTCTGCACACCCATTTAATATTCTTAATCTCTATAATAAAAAAAATAATTATTGTTTTACCTGAACAACTATTTGCCACTCCAAGTATCAAACAAACCAAGAAATCAATGCTAATTTATAGTTTGCAGCATATTTTGATAAACAGACTGATTAAAGAGATTTTAACTAAACTGCATCGTATTCTGGTATTGTTCTACCTGAAGTGGCAAATGTTTTATTATATGTTTTTTGCTTGTTTTAAAAATATTTATATTCATCAATTTATATAAATTTTTTGGAATTTAAAAAAAAAAAATTTAACAAAAGTAATCCTAACTTAAATTTATATTATTTTGTTCATTTGAAGGTCAATGACAATTATTGATGAGGAAATGGTAAGAAAATTCAACAATGAAGATGTGTTCCTTATTTCGCTAGACTACAATAAGAGTGAGAATGTATGCCACGTCATCTTCCAATCAGCAAGTTGACACAGACTGATTCTAGCTTGTCTTTGATAATCAGCAAGTGCGTTCAAGATATGCCATCTCTTTGAACTTAGATGTAAGACTGGACAATCAGCAAGATCAGCAATGCTTAGAATAAACCAAATGGCTTGAATCGATATTATCAAGTTGAAGTGTTTCCAGAACAAGAAGACATGTGTAAAAGGATGCTATGTCTAGACTGCCTGCAAGTTTCCACTGTAGCTAACATTTGCTTATCATGACAAAGGTTAGGTCATACCTTGCCTGACCTGATGAGTTTTGTTTTATGGTCAAAAATGCTCCTAATACCAGTAATATCAGGTTCCAATTACTTCAAAGGAAGTCCTATGCTTTCTATAAAAAATCCAGCAAAATGAATTTTTATTTTCTGATCCAATTTGGAAGTTAAAATGAAATTCTGTATACTTCCGATATAATAGTTTTAATTTCTATTAAAAACTGCATTATACCTGTATTACAATAATTTTTTACTTACATTAGACTGCAAAGATTCTTTTAGAAAAAAATGTATTCTGATATTTTATCTAGTTTAGATTTTTCAGAATAAAAATTTACAGCGTAATTAATAAAAAATAGTATGGACAAAAATATATTTATCAAATCAATATACTTCTGACAAGCATTTTCTTAAAGTTTAGATTTTAGGCTAAAGCAATTGTAAACTTATAAATGTTTTTTGTAAAAATATATTTGGGGGCTAAAGCAACCTAAAAATTGTGATGTTCCAGAAAACTTTACAAAAAAAAGCTTTAAAAACCTATTGATGGAGAAATAGCATATTTTTTGGGGCAAAAGTAAAACTACCCCATTTGATTTGACAGGTTTGTGATGTAATGTGATCAACTGAGCCCACATTCCCAGTCTCGGAAATGAAGCCCAGTAATTGATTTTTTGTTTGGTGACTTCCACTGGCCACTGTTCTTTGGTTCTTAGTTCTTGTGTTCTTTTTAATATTCCCCATGCTTACATTTTCATTAAGTTTTGTGGGTGGAGTTTGTCTGGTAAGCTAGATTTTAATCACTGTTTCCTCCTGAATTATCCTTGAACTTGATGAGCCAATGGCCACCTTGATGAGTTCCAACTCAGAAAAATTGGTTTGTTTTTTAATTTGGACAGTAGCTTTTTCAGTTAGAAAAGAAAAAATCTCTGATTTTTTTTCAAGAGATTTTTTTAGAGCATGTTTAACAAGGTATATGGACATCAGCTCAGTTTCAGTCCTAAAGGCCTAATTTAAAAAATTCAAACAGGGTGCTCGTGGGTCCTTAAAAAGTCTTATTTTGGATTTTGAGTTTTTAAGGCCTTGAAAAGATTTTAAAATTGGGAAAGTTCTTTGTTGAGGCCTTAAAATGTCTTAAATTTAATTTTAAGTCACGATGTTCCTTCCACAGATTAAAACTTGAAGTTTTTTTGGCTATGTTATTTGTCGTGCACACAGAATGCCTCGAAGAAGCATCGCAAAAGGCACGGAAAAGTGCAGGAGCAGTCACTTCAAAACCCGCAATCCTGTTGGGCTGCAGCATTCTAATCTTTCACTAGATCGTGTGAGCAACATTTTAATTTTCACAGGTCTTATGAAAGTTTGGATCTTAAAAAGGTCTAAAATTTCCTGAGTTGGAACCTGCAGAAACCCTGTGTTAGTAATTATAGTAATAAAAGGGTAACCAATAGTCCGGTACGGTGGGTCGCATGCATTTAAGATATCAAGAATGTTTGCTGTACAACAGACCGTCCTCGAAACACCGGTATCCCTACCCTTAATTCTCTTTATCAGTTTGTTAGTCTGTTTTACTACGTTGGCTGTATACAAGATATCAATAATATCCTCGGTAGAACAGAAAGACCACAAAACCTTCATTCTTTTTGTGTGGTACCTTGTACTTACCTGCCCGCTCAGTTGCTCTGACGATAGGGTAACGCTTGAAAGATCTACTTCATACACTACTTAGGACAATGATCAGAACATTTCCAACTATGAGCCGCTCAAATTACAGTTGCTCAGATAAAGGACTAACACTCGAAACTTCAGCTTCTTGCACTACTAACAGGCGATGATCATAAAAACGTATTTTAAAATACTTGTCAAAGAGCACTGTTGACAGTGATCGTCAACTTTTGAATTCATTGGCTGCTTTTGTTGATATTTACATTTAGTTTATGGCTGTTTGTTACACTAGGTAAGCCGTGTACACCGGGATTTCCAGTTTCCATTTGCGTTCATTCCGTCTTCTGCTGTAGTGTATCGTCTTCTGTTTGCCTGCAATCCAGTGGCCATTACTCGCCTTTGTAATATCATTGTCAAGTAAGTCTTGCTAGCCTTCCTTAGCAAAGACCAATTTAATCGAAAAATGAACTTTTTCATACTTAACAAATATCGTTTTTCTTGTTACAAAACTTTATTTACCGTTTATCATGGTGCTCACTACTCCTGGAATTCCTGGATAAGACAATGGACGGTCTCTTGGTAATCTCATTTGCCTGCATAAGACATGGAAGTATGTTTGTTAGAACCTGATACAGCATGACAAATTGCACCAATGGTTCATTTAACGTTCTGTAATACTAAACATAAAATTTTTTCCACTCAAAGACAAACTTCATATTTTCGCGCCACCGTGTAATATCCTCTATATAATATAACCACTCATTTATTCTTGCAAGTTATATATATTTGTACTGGTAATTTATTAATTGAACAGCAGAGTCTGCAACCTTAAACAATGTCAAAATCGAATAAGATCACAGCGCGAGTTTCATTAAAATTCACAAGGTAAGATTTTAGACCAAATTGTAAGATAAGTTCATTAATCAGTGAACTATCAGTTATTTTGATTTAGAGTAAAACTTAAAAACTTAAAGTGTCAAACAAAAAACACGCTTTTTAAGTTTTGCTTTTGTTTTTGTTGTGCAATTTAGCCATGCTTAAAATGTATTCAAAAATGTATTCATTACACCTATATAAACTTCGCTTTGCTTCAATAACAATAACTTGAAAACGACGTTAGCAGAAGTTGAAACGTCGTCAAATATAAACCATGTTATCGCTTAATTTTATTGTTAAATTATCATATATTCATCTATTTAAAAACTATTTGGGTAAAAAATCTCATCAGATGTGATTAACCGTAGTAACATTTTCTGCCTTGTGATTGGTTTATCAAAATCGCGGGATTACAGACTAATTTACCTGTACCGCTTTACACTACTTTTTTTTTTCAAAAAAATCAAGGAGCTCTAATGTCAGTGTAGCTCAGAAACCCTAAAATATTCAGCGTGTATGCACAAATAAATTGTAGTTTATAGGTAATCAGAGTGGGTTCGGTTCCGTTACAGGCTGAGAAGATTTTTCTTCTGAAAAAGGATTGACATATTTTTATTTACAATCTGCATATAACTTCTTAATTTATCAATGTTATGATGATGATGTCCGCCATGTTTTAACATCAAAAGATAAGCCGAATATATATAGTTAGTGAACTATTGTAATTTTAAATGATAAACGGAAATCCATTTTCAAATAAATTCCGTAACGTGTTTTTAATTAAACCGAATTTTCCAGAAGTTAGACTTTCAAAACTTCAAAAAATGGCAGAAAATCTAAATTAAGCCTCTACAAATAGAGCCTTTGTGAATAGCTTACTGATTTATACCTCCATCCAGCTGAGTCTCTCATTATCATTATCATCATCAGGAATATCATCATCGCCATTGCAATTATTACCATAATTATTGTTATAATCATTATCGTCATCATCACCATTATCATAATCAGTGTCATTAATATCATCATTATTATCATTGTCACCATCATCATCATCATCACCATCACCATCAGTGTCATTAATATCATCATTATCATCATCATCATCATCATCATTATCATCATCATCATCATCATCATCATTATCATCATCATCATCATCATCATCATCATCATCAGTGTCATTAATATCATCATTATCATCATCATCATCATCATCATCATTATCATCATCAATACTATTATTAATGTTATGGGTATATCAAGCCAACAGTGAACGGGAAATACAAGGACTGTAACAAAGCCGAGAGCCAAGTTAAAAGAACCAGCACTTCATGTGGGGTATATCATAGCTCATTTGGTAGAGTCTAAGATTGCTAATCAGAGGATTATGGGTTCTATTTCCGTTTAGAACTCGGCCGTTTTTTCTTCTGGAAAGAAAATTGCTACAATTCTTTATTTCAAATTGGTCTTTAGTGAACTCACGATAACGTCTGGCTTAGATTCTAATGACACTTGGAATAACCCCACACAATGCTCTGCTTGTTGTTGAGAGAACAGCACCATGCGCAGTCCAACTATACGAAACCCAGCTTGAGAGATCAGACCATCGATGACTTCAGCGAATGCACCGTTCCTGTGTCGTCCTTGGGTGGGGTCACTTTTCACAAGAGGGGGCAACAGTAAGACACAGTTGATCTCTAGCAAAGAACTGGGTAGAAAACTCAGGGGGTGGTGGGTGTTCTCGTTTGCTGGAGCTGAATATGTGCTCTTTACCAGACGCCGCTGAGAAACCGAGTCAAATATGTCATCAACAGCAAGACACAGAATCTGAGATACAAAAAAAACAAAATAGTTAGCCTAGGGCAAATTCGTTATATAGTTGTAACTGCACAATAAACATGCATTACGTGCAACCACTTGTCTTGTAATGAAAGTTCTATCTACCCTTATAACCATGCATATAAGAGCCGAGTTGAATAATAAATTATATTGTTGTGTTATTAGAAATTAAGCTACAAACAACACAAGATCTGATTAGTATAGTTTCGTTTTATAAAACTGAATAGAAATCATGGGATCACGTCACGTTTTTCCCCAAACTATTTCGCAACATTGCTGCGCGTTTTTCCACACGCGTATAAACTTATCTCGCAGCAAAATTAAGCTGTTGCAGTTGAGTGAATCCAGACTTCTTAATGGCTAATACAACAGGGTGATTGCTCGCGACGTCATCTTGCTGCGAGACAAGCTGATCTGTGGTAGTAATACGCGCAGCATCTACAAGTTTTGTTGCAAAAAGTAGAACGATCTTCTACTTTCTGCAACAAACTTTTTCAACTTGCAACAGATTATTTTGCTGCGAGACAAGTTTGTACGCGGGTGGAAAAACGCGCAGCATCGATTTTCAAACTGTTTCGCAGCAATGTTGGGAGACGAGTTGGACGATTTTGTTGCGAGACGAGTTGGGCGATTTTGTTGCGAGACGAGTTGGGCGATTTTGTTGCGAGACGAGTTGGGCGACTTTGTTGTGAGACGAGTTGGGCGATTTTGTTGCGAGACGAGTTGGGCGATTTTGTTGCGAGACGAGTTGGGCGACTTTGTTGCGAGACGAGTTGGGCGATTCTGTTGCTCGTATTACCGTGCCTTAACAAAGGGTTAAATTTAACCCGCCTTTAAACCACCCTGCCCTGGGCTGCCATTAATATCAAGCACGTTTAGAACCACGTGGAACAATTTCTAAAGGTAAAGGTAAAAAAGGAAAAACAAAATTGTTTACTAACGCCTTCAGCTTTTAGGTCCACTGTAGCAGGACAACACAATCCGCCTGGAAACAGCAGCCGTTGGTCCCTCACTGCCGCGTCGTACGAGGATGATCCTAGCACCAGATATCCAGTCACATCAGTATTGAGTTTAGAACCGACACTCTAAATTTAGATATTTGAGCGCTTTCTATTATTTTAAAACTACAACCAAATGTTTTACCTCCGTCATTTATACCGACTAACTTACCTCGTGTATTTCCATTTTGGATAGTACCTTTAAATGACTTTGATCTTTGGTAACTACCCCTTTATGTTTCTAGTAGCGTAGCCTGACGGTAAATTAATTTCACCTAATCAGTGGATTATTGTAAATCCTGTATTCTGGGTAGCTACAATACTAGAGGTATTTTTTCAATAGTCCCATGGAAGGAAAAAGGCGTTTTTAGTTATCGCTCCAAGACTGTGGAATAGTCTGTTGCTGTCTTTGAGAAAAATTAATAAATAGCACGCAACGCTATTTGTAAATATTCTTAAAGTTGAGAAATACAACATTTTCTCAACCGTGGCAAACGTTTGGGAGAATTCGAGAGCAGATCAGTGAAAATCCAAGACGCAGTCCGACAAAACAGAGAGAAAAACGATATACGCAGTGCATATGTATACTTTAATTTCTTTCATGAACTGTAAATTCTCACAACCTGGAGACAGCCAACCGTATTGCTAACGTCATTTTCGTGTTTCTAGCACTATGAAAACACACTTGTAGACCAATCAAAACGCACATACTATCTAAGTTATTTAATAAAATTATTTGATACGTTTCTATCATATTTATGATATACCTAATTATAAATCGGTTATATAGTTTTATAACTATTATGTTGTCTGGTTTGTTAAATGTTCATATATTAAATTTGTTGTATTCTATATTCAGTAGAACGGCTTGGACAGAGGATATATGCAGTATATAAAGATTATTGTATATTATTGTAATGGTTATCATTATTACCTTTTAAGTAATAATAACTATAGGATAACTGTTGAGTACAGTGGAACCCCGCCTTACGACCACCTCGTTATTACGACCACTAGTTTTGGGCCCGGCAACACGTCCATACATTTTCTTATAAAAACACCTCGTTAATGCGACCATCCCGTTTATGCGACCAACGACCACTTTTTTAATTCCCGAAGTGCATTTTTCTTTGTTTTTAACCTCGTTATTACGACCACTAATCCATGCATACAAATCGCAATAGGAAATGCATTGCGAAATTATGATGAAACAATAACTTTTTTAACTAAAAGTCATTGATTAGCTAGTGTTGACATAACATCAAAATAATTAAATTATTCTCTCATCATGGACAAAGATAATGCCGGTTATCTGGTTTTTTTTCTTCTTATCTCCCGCTTCCGGTTGATCTTGCTCAAATCGCCGTTTCTTAATTTTCCAGCATTTTCTTTCCTCACTGAAAATAGCTCTTGTAAAAACTAGGTTGTTGAAATCGTTCTGTTTCAGAGTTAAAAATTAATTTTATTATTTGAATGCTATTTAAAGGCTTCAGAATAGTTGTAAAACATGTGAAGCTCGGAAATGCTTGAAATACACGTTAATTAAAACATGTTTGCTACGAAATATAACCATACCCCGATAATACGACCACCCAGTTAATACGACCACTTTATTTCGGCCCGTTGGTGGTCGTATTAACGGGTTCCACTGTAATACAATCATCTGCTCCAAGTTCACTGAGCCCATTAGACCTTCAGACGCATACCTAGTAACCAGTCATCCAATCTTCCTTCAGGTCGAATTCTTGGTGTCGCTTCTCGACCTGATACCCTTCAATTTATTGCTCTGCCCAAATGTGTTTTTTTAAAATCTTTTTCTTTAATTTATAGTTTCAGCAAAATGTTAGAAAGGTGACATATTGTGTTAGGCATATCGCCTTAAAAACAATTGTCATCATTCTTAATCGAAAAACAAAAACTGAATTTTCAAATATCAACCTAAAAGTGATCTCACCATATAATCCGTTTTGTACTTCATCCACGCCAAAACAGCCGCGTAAAAGGAACTGTGACTCTTGTCGCGCAGCTCTGGGGTCATGTGGTCCGAGAATATCCAATAAATGTTTCACAGAATTCTCCCGTTGTAGACATGTGATTAAGACGGGGCCTGACATCATATGGTGAACAGATCTCTCTACGATATCTTGGCCCTGCAGTTTGTTTGTTATCAAATATGTATCATCATTTAACATAATGTAAGATCGTCTGTTCTACAATAAAGCGATGATTTTCGTGTTCGTTATAATATATACTGAACTTGAAGAGAAACTTGTAGATGTAAAGGTCCAAAGTATGAGCTCTCAAAATTAAACTTATAACTACAATCAAGGTAAAACGAAAGCCTTTTAGATCAAGAACTGATAAAACATGAACTTCACTGATTGTTTAAAGTGAGTTTGTATCACAACTTGTAAGCCATGATATTATGAATAATCGTCGCCGTTATGTATAAGCAACTGATTTAAGCAATTGCGAAAAAAATGCCTGGAAAAATGTGGGATTCGAATCCATGACCTTTGTAATACAGGTGCAGCGTTCTAATCGACTGAGCTATGAATTAAGTCACAACTGATACTCCGAGGTGTACTATAACTATTTAGAATGCTGAGATTTTACCGCGATACAATCACGGTACGAATGGAAGGCGCTGCGTCGGTATATAGCAGAGGTCACGGTTTGAAATCACGTTGAAGCCTGAAAACTATTTTTACAAACATCATCTTGCAATTATATAAATTGGGTACACAACCACGACAATCATTCATAACGTCATTGATTTCACTGGAACTGTATCCCTATCGCAGAAGGCTTCTCTTTCGCAAATAACTAAATTGGGTTATATAATCAACTAGAAAAGCACTCCGAGAGCGCAGACCTCCACCAAGCTTATTGTGATTCCTACGCAACAATGTAGTCCTATATTTATTTTATACACACATTTTATTGTGGAAGATATATCAATCTGCCACATTGATGTCAGAACTCTGATTGTTCTAGTTGTGCGACTGAACTTGACAATTCGGCATTGTGAAAAACAAAATACATCTAGACATGAAAATATGGAAACAATAATCATAAAATTGCTAGCTTAATTGTAAGCTGAGATTTGTCAATATCGCAAGGAAGAACTGATTAACTCTTTCACACAATCTAACGACCTATTGTCTGTATTAATCAATCTGATTATTTATTATGGAATTAAACATACATAAGTTGAAAACAGCCCTATTTCGCAATTCCAAAGAATCCTTTCAAAAATTCCTGGATCCAGACTGCTATCGGGATCGCCCCAAAATTTAATCAGTTCTTCCTCATCCCATTTCCAACATTTCCTCAAAATTTATTCAAAAGATTTTAAGTTATGTTGCTAACAAGCAAACAAACCCTATCAAAAATAAAACCTCCTTGGTGGAGGTCAACATAATGTTTACAATAATCATTTTTACCTCAAAGTGCGATAGATGGATTTACTAAAACTGACCTTCTCCAAAAATCTGATGATTTGTAACTTATACACCTGGGCTGGGTTGTTAAAAAGTTGATTAACTTTAACCCTGGGTTAAGGGAAAATTCAAGGAGGAAGTTCTCCTCTAAGAAAAGATGAACAATGCTTAAGAATACTGTTTGGATTTTCAAAGAAAAACTTGTAAAGCCCGAAACTGCAGCTCAAATCCTTCCCTGTACGGTTCGAAACAAAAACAAGGGCTAAATATTTAACCAGGCTGGGTTGGTGGTAGTCGGTTTTTGAAAAACTGGGCCGAGTATTGCATAAGGCAGAGGCCTGAATCCTAGTGAGACCTGAATTCTTTTCAGGCATCTAGTTTGCAATTAGCTAATTACGTTTATAACCGCGAAATCGTGCAATACAATCACTGAGAAAGTACAGAAAGAACAGGGTACCTTACTAGCTGGATCATCTCCCTGACACAGAATCACTGCCGTTTCTTTGTCTAGATAATCCAGCCTCATCGCAACAACACTAAACCCCTCTTGTGCAAAACGCCTCAGGATTCTCCCCAAGTGTTTTCCTATTGCTTCTGGTTTAAGGGCTGCGACGGTTGTGATAGGTCGAGGGCCGTTTAACAAACTCTGTAGTAGAGGGACATGTTCATGAGCCAAGTCGTCCATCATCCCACATGCACCTCCGTTCATTAACCCTCTCTTTTGCATGTTGTAAAGTTTTTTCTTCTTTGTTGTTCTGGCTGCACATGATTCAGAGCCACTGAGCGATTCATTACTGCTGCCATGTCCGCTGGAAAGGGTTCTCCTTCAGAAAATGATTGACAAAACATCAAAGACGAGTGGTCATATATGTATCTACCAAAAGCAGGTCCATAAAATGGGTATGGGCGAGAGAAAGAGACACAACATGTAAAACCAAAAACGCAGAACATGTTAATATTGAAAGGAACTACAAAGGACGTTATTCAACATTTCAAAAATACCCTTTTTTCAATTTTGAGTCACATTTGTTACCTGAAGCTTCTCAGGTTAAATTGTTGGGGAAACTTGAAGAAAAATTTTACTTTTCCTAAATAAGTCCATAAAAGTTACTCAAATATAGAGCAGAGCTCACTTTGATTTCACTATTTTGATAATCACTGCTTGTGCTGGTTATACTTCGTGAATATAGAAACTAGAAGTAAACTTGTGTACAACATTTTTTGCTTTCCTTTTCATTTATAAAATAAAACACGTTCTTCGTACCTTCATAGCCTGGTGAAAACCGAGGCAAACGTTTGGGAGAATTCAGATCAGTGACAACCCGAGACGCAGTTGAGGGTTTTCACCTGCTCGAGAACTCTGACAATAATAATATATATATAATAATATAATTTATAATTTAATAATTTAATAATAATAATAATAATATTTAATATTCATATTGCGCATTTTTCATAAGGATATAATCAAATGCGTATCACAAATAAATACAGTTTTCAACAGTTGAGGGTCATAGTCCACTACAGCGGCTCACATATATTAATAACCGTAAATGCCCTCAGTACTAGTGATGAAGACAGACCACAACACCGGAATCACTACCCTGCTGTTTCCGACAAATGTGTGGGTTCTTTTAAGTCCCTCGATAAAGTGTCGAGAGACTGGACCTACGGTTTAACGTCCTTATCCGAGAAGACGCGAAAGTCTAACAGTTTGCAGATGTTAGAGCAAAGGCAGCACCTTCTTCTCAATTATTTTAAGACCCTGAGTGTTGGTCCTGCCGGGAATCAAACCCCAGCCTCCCGCAAGATAAACTGGCACCTTACCAACTAGGCGAGGTTTTCACCAGACAATGAAGGCACTAATAACATGTTTCATTTCTTTTATAAAATCATTATTTTCTGTCTTAAAAAAGAGGAAGACGATATACGAAGCGCGTATGTATACTTTAATTTCTTTCATGAAACTGTAAATTCTCACAACCTGGAGACAACCAACCATATTGCGCACGTCATTTACGTACTTTATAGCGCTATGAAAACACACTTGTTGACCAATCAAAACGCACGTACTATCCAAATTATTTTATATTTTATTTTTCATTGAAGTTTCGCTAAAGCTGCAAATATTAGGCATTAACTAACACAGTAGTTGCTCATCAGCAACAGTACTAACCTTTGAGGGGGTAAATACTTGAGATACTTGCGTGCGGACTGGTCGGAGTACAGTTCCCTCTCATAAAACATAACAGACAGCTGACGATAGGCAAGCTCTGCAGTGGTTGACATTACAATATCCGGGCAGCTCTCACGATTGCCTACAGAATGGCCTTTTGTTCTAACACATGAGGATGAATGAATGAAATCCTGCAATCGAGCAAAGGCGTTTACTCCTCGCAAAGCACATACAAGAGCTGGACCAGAAGTTAATGTTTGAAGACTTTCTTGCCAGGCAGTGGTCCCCACTTCAAAGGGGGTGAACTCCTTTGCTTGATGAGTGGAAAGATGGGGCAGCAGCTTCAAACCAAGTAGCTCAAAGGCACAGTATAACCCAGCACTACTAGCTGGAGATGAGCCACCTAAGGGTTTCTCAAGTAATAAATGATTCAGAATATTACCGCTAGATTTTAAAGCTTTGTCTCTTAGAAGTGTCACAACACAAACTTGTTCCAGTTCTGCGTTGGAGTAAAATGAATGTCGGAATAAAGCTGAGGAATAAATGGCTGAATCTGGAACATATGAGAAGTCACCTCCGATGTGCTTTAACACAGCCTCACTATAAGGGATCGGTAAAAAGCACAGGTGAGTTGCAAGCTGTTGGTCCTTATCACATATATAGTCAGGAAGAAAACCATAGGTTTTTAACTCAAGTGCGGCAACCTCGACTAAAGAAGCTGCATGGTGGCAGGCATTCTCTTTATTTAGCCAAAGAACAGTGGTAGCCACAGCAGGAGCTGAGCGCCAGCTATCAGATTCAAAATTGAACAAACGTTTTGACGTAGAGCTGTCTGAGGTGTAGGTAGGACTTTGACCAGGTGAACCACAGGGACTGCTTTTGGGGCAGAAAACAGCTAGTTGTGCCTGAGAGAAGCCGATACCGTTCATTCTTCTGTAGTTCAGTCTGACACGCCTTATCCCTTGGACACTAAACCCCCGTGTACAGCATGTGTTCAGTATATTCCCCAAAACTCTGACAGGAACTACTGGAGAGATCAAGAGAAACATTTGGGTATCAGTAGTGGACACAAGCATGGAGGGTGGTCGGGGGGTTTTACTGTGTAGGGAACTGGTTGGAAGTTTTCTCGTTCCTGGGCTAATCTTGATTGCACATGCTTCATGAGAGACTGAATTACTGCTACCAATGTTAACTACTCCATTTCCTGGAACACGACCACCAAACCAACGAGCCAATTCAGTAGATGCTCTATCAGAATTTCGTGGACAGTAGAACATGTGATCCTCCTTGCTAATTTGTTTATTGTTGTACAGTGCTCGAAGTGAGTTTGGGTCAGTGCGGCAAGCAATATATGAATCTTGCGGACCAACTTCGTCTAACCATAGACTGAGAGCATTTGGACCTCGAATTGCAATGGCTACAATAGGAGAATTGGACTTGGCAACAATGGTGCTTGAGTTAGTCTTTTGTGGTGAAAAAAACCCTTGAGGTTTGACCAAACCTGCCGAAATACGAATTACAAGTTAGTTATATACCATTCACGTAAACTTAACGATACTTACAATATATACAAACAATAATGACATAAACATGCTTAGACAGAAACAACTAAACAACTAAACCACGCCTGATAAAAAGGGATAATAATAGATTAAGCTAGATTCAAGAGAAAAGCATAAACATTAGTGCTGAAACACGTGACCTCTGCAATAACGATGGAGCAAGATGAGCTATGAAGCCACAGCTGTGGAGAGCAGGTCAGTCTTAGCGGGTCCATCAATGTCACTCAAAGGTGTACAACGATTATTGTGATTCTTCCAAAAGCAATATGAATTTATTAGGGTATTGAATATACTATAGATACAATTCAACAGAATATGCTTGTACACACTAACCTGGCACCTTCTCACGAGCATGAGTGGAATCAGTATAGAGCAATCTTACTCCAGATACATCCAGACCAACTCGCCAAACTCGCCACAGTACATCTAATATACAGAAAGGATCACGATAAGCTGCATGCTGCATCAACATTACTGTGTTCTCGACCACTGGGCCAACAGGAGGAATGGATGGGGGTAGGTCCAGTGTCTCTTCTAGCTCAGCTGCGAGGTATAAAAACATATTCTATTAATAAAAGAGAAAATATATTGAGTTATTGGTTAATTTGTCATGTTGACATTGAAAGCATTACAGAAAAGAAAAAAATAAGATCCATCCATCTATCCATCGACCAAGTTCTCCAAGTGCTCCAATACAATAATATACAAGATCAATAGTTGATAGTTTTAGCTAGCCACGCTACAGCAGGTCAAACACAACAATGTTATGAGCGAAACAAATTGAGAACGTTCAAAACAGAACAGACTATAAAACCTGAGAAAGCTAGTCAATAGAATAAGGTATTGAAACAGTTTTGCTGTGTCCAAGAACAAATCAGCAAAATCTCAAAAATGCTAGGTTTGAAAACTTTTTGAATCACAGATTCTTTGTAAAACTTCATCTATATAGCAAGAACGGTATTTAACGTATGAGACTCACATGAACAGGAAAACGTACCCTAATACGCAAAAGGACCGTGAATGAAGGTTTCATTGGAAAAATCACCTTTTGAATGTATTTTAATGCTTAAATTGACATTATAAGAAACGTTAATTAAGTCAAGGCTCTTCTCAAGTGTGAAGAAATTGTGTGAATTCACTAGACTAAAAATTACTAAAACTCATTAATATCTTTAATTAAAACATTTGATGTCGAAACACTTAAAACTTTAGATTTTTGAATAAAATAATTGAGTGCGAGACAAGAACAACATTATTAGTTAATTATACTCATACCCCATCTTAACTGGCAACCATAAAACTTACCTGTTTGCCAGAAGAAAGCCACTTCTGTACCAAACACACTGGTCAAAGCTTTAGGATCAGAGTTGATGTTTAAGAAGGTAGAAAGGTTTCTCTGACTAAGTGTGATTTGGTTGAGACAATGGTTACTTGATGTTTCCACTCCACACCTGACCATCCTTGTGAAGATACTTTGAAGGGAATTGGTCGAAAGGAACTTGGCCACCACAGCTTTGAAGTTACCTGTTCCTCTAATGGTTTTCCCTCGTCCTGTAGCTGAAACACATTCATGTAACAAACAGGATAGAAGCCATATGGTATTTATGAAACTATCTAGTTTCATGCAAGAATCCAGCAACATCATTGCACAAATTTACCAGTTTTGAACAGCCTACTTCGGTATTAATACGGTAGTAATACATTATTGAAGCTAAATACTTGAACTCGTTAGCTCATGTTTGGTTACTTAAAACAAATTAAGATTATTTTAAAATTGAATCTTGGCCTACATTTTTACCTTTGTTGTAAGATTCTACTTAGCCTTGAAGGATCAGTTCCTTATCTACTTTAAACGTGCATTGAAATTTATGAGATTCTACAAGACAGATTTTGAGAAATTATTCTTATATTTTCTAAAATCAAAGGTGATCACAATATTTTGACACACTGTGCACCAAAGACAGGAGTTTTAATTCACTATTTACGTTTTAATTTGTCACACTAACCAGCATAACTATGTTTACTAGTCTATGACCAATCGTGCACAAGGATTTTGGACAGTGAACAAAGGTGGCATATTATTAAATTTTACAGCTGTGAAATCTATATGAAACATACCTTGTGTCTTAGTTTGGAACTCTTGTATTGCTCTATTGATTATACCAATGTCAATCACCAACTGGCCTTCACGCCATGTTTGTTGTAACCCAATCACATGAAAAGGAGCTCCACATATATGAGCATAATCTAGGGTATTGTCTCGATCTGGAGATGAAACCATGCTTAAAAGCCAAGCTAGAAGACTAGCATATATGTGTGTGTCAGCATTAGGAACAGCCTTGCTAACATTCCTGACGCTTGCTAGTTCTCCACAAGCTGACAGCTTTGCAGACAAAAGAAGGTAAGATCTTTCTGCCAATAATTCAGGAAGACTTGCCGGCAGCTCCTCATAAGATGCTTCCTGTACATTAGTTTTAAATAACTTTTAAAAACATGTTGTCAAGGTTTATTAAAACATGATATAAACGGCTGAAAACAGTTATTTCTCCTTCGTTAATATTTGACCGAAATACTGTGTGAGCAGTTAAATAAGATGGTCCTGAATGGTAAAATGGGAATTGGGATTTGGCCTGGGAAAATGGGATTCAAGCCACTGGGACTGGGATTCGGTGACTGGGAATGGAAAAAAATGTCAAAAATCAAAACAAAAATGGGAATGGGATTAGATTACTGCAAAGTGGGATCTGGGAAAAAATGGGCTGGGAAATTGGATTGGTACACCCCTTCAGGACCTTCATATAAAGGTAATAGGTTTTATTTAGACCTGAAATGTTTTTTGACTGGAGATCCCCTTAAAGCTTAAAGAAGCCATGCACATCAAAAGGCTATAAACCCTGCACTAAATCAAGAAGTGAGGCATGCCAAACTTTTTTTTCTTTGTAGTTGTTTTTCCTTTCCATTTGCATGTTCTTATATGCTATTTAAACCATCTTTAGTCTTTGCACATTCACACTGCATGATGATGGCATATGTAATGCCAAAACATGTTTGAAAACAAACCGCCAAGGTCAAAAGTTGTCTTCATTACTTTGATATCGATCCTTGAGTTATCATTTAAACCACACCAACAAGGATTACACTTTCACTGTTAGCTGCTGCCAGTTAGTGAACTAGATTGCTCTAAATGTGCACCAAAAACTATGAGACTTTGTAAGTAAGATTTTGAAACATATATAGTATTTTACAATCAGAGTGATTATAATTTATTATGTATACTGTATGAACAAAACCTGTGATTTGACATATATCTGCTTAGGGCACCCATAACTAATATTTAGCAATTATTGAATGAGGCTGAGTAGGATATGAAGAATTCTGCAGGTCGAGGAGGGTGTTATCCACCGA
>JAOBBB020076577.1:0-13833 GCA_025331005.2 Zoanthus gigantus
AATCGCTAATCGCGACATGAAGAAAAAAGAAAAAAGAAAAAAGAAAAAGAAATCGAACCCGAAAGTTGACTCGTGCTACCACGAGTAACTAATTTGTCGAGGGACCATACATTAAGTGCTTTGTCATATATTTAGACTTTCAGTTGAACAATCACATAGCAAAAAAATAAATAAATAAATAAAATAACAACAACAACAACAGCGGGCAACAACTGCGCAATTTTTTCCCGGTCGGGATACATTTGAATTTGAATAGAGAACACGTGAGCAAGAATCAACCAATCACAATGCTAGTTTTGTTGAGTGAAAGTCTAGATATAGAACAATACAGCTTATTATATAGATACTAATGATATACCAGGATCTTTCCTTTTACTAAAAAATCATATCTTTATCGCGATGATAACATTTTTATTTTTCACGCATGAGGATATTGGTGCCGCCATGGTAACACAATTAGCCAATCACAAGAAAGCTTCCCCGCTAAGGCGCGCGGTCGATTTTTTGAAATTTTATTCACAAAATGTGGAAGTTTCGTCCGTATCTATAGAATAAACAAAACTTTACATGGCCGCTTGGGGATACGAATTTTATCTTCTCTCAGAACTCAAAGAAAAATTCGTATCCCAGCGCGGACAAGTAATCTCCACTACTTATTTCATACGGCTATAATGTCTTCATGATAAGTTAGGCATTTTAAAATATTATATTTCGGCTGAAAATATTTTACAAGAAACCAAAAGACGATAATAATTAACAAACCATAATCGCACGCGCATTAAAGCTTCAGTTCATTTGTCAGGTAGTCGGTAAGTAGATTGAAGAGGTGGAGACGTGTGTCATATGTAAACAGGCCATGGTTCCTGTCAGGGTAATACTGTGGGGGGAGGTGAGGGAACACTTGTGATTATTGTTCAAGATTTCTACATACAAATATTACTGCAGGGTTCATATCTTAGCAAGAGGGGAGTAACCGTTTATTTGACAATCACGACGTTGTTTCAGATAAGGTAATACTATAAACGTTGTTTTAGACAAAGTCGCAATTGCTGCGCGCCACGAAGCATTATCATTTCGATCAGCTTCTTTCATCTCATGCCTTGGTTTACGTATAGCAGTTATTGCTTTTTAGCTCCATTATTACCCATCTTATATCCTAACATGCGAGTCTCTTTTTCCAAACAAATAAGTTATACTGCAGGATTTTTTCGTCCGCTTTTTGTTATTACATTCGCTAGAAGTACGTGCGACCCCTTATCTGGTGAATACTGTAGTGAATATTAGCGCAACTGAAAATTCGGGAAACAACTTACTCTAACTATGGGGAATACAATCCTGACAACAGCAGTAAAATCACCCAATAGAAACCTTCGTAACACTGGTGAAAAATCCTGGCAGTTAATGACAAGTAGTGAATCTTTGCAATTGTAGTTTGGGAAACCATTTATTACCAACTGCGATTAAAATCAAAACTAGGGTAGGAGCTCTTAAAGTTAATCCCAATAAATACGTTTAGTCAATACTGCAGCTTAAGTTTGGAGTTGCAATTTGGAAAGCCACCTACTCTACCAATAGAAACTATAATCAGAGTTTGAGAAGGGACTGCAGAGGTAATCTCCACTAAAAAGAAAGGGAAAGATTAATTAATTGCTAAGAATTTAGGCTCTCGTTTTTCAGGGTAAAACGCATTACAATAGGCAGAGGAAAGAAATAAACATGGCCTCTTTTCGCGCTAAACAACAAACTGTGCAGCTAGTATACAATCTCAAAATCAGAATGGGTAACAAAATATTGCCACAATCTTTAATTTTAGAGGAAAAAGTGGTATGAAATGACGAATGCTTCCTACCTGTACTCGATACTTCACTCCTTCACGGGTTAATTCCTTGACAAGCTCTGCAGAATTCTGAAAATGTACATTATCTGAAAAGAATATAATAGCATTGACGCTTACTTGGTTTTGACATCAATCAAATAAAATGAAAGAACATTAATTTCTAAAACGAACCATGATGAAAGGCTATGAAGAAAGATTATCTCTACTTCTCACTCATTGATAACGGAAGACATAAAGAAAGATACTTTCAAGTTTAAAGTTGGATAAGAAGTTATAAATCTTCATAAACATGAACAGTTGCACCGTACAGATGTAAAATGATATTCTTACAGTCAAAGTCTTCACTGATTAAAGTTAAGATTTCGCATGACTTGGCTCTTCCTTTTGAAGAATTGGAAGAGAAAAAAAACCTTATTAAAAGTCCACCCAATGGTTTGGTTCTGTAGAGCCCTGTTGAAATTTCCAAGGTTATTTTAGCTTTATAAATTAAAAGTCATTCTCATAGAAGAATCAGATAAACTGATTAACAGGAACGAGAGACCAGATTCGCCTAATAGCTAAAGCTCAAACCTCCCAACCCTGTTACCCGGGCCTCACACGGAAGCTTCTGGCTCTACGGGTTTCCTCCCTAAAGAAAATCAGCCTTTTCTTCACAACCTAAGCCCCCTTCCCGATTAATGATACAGCGTTTTTATTACTCTTACAAAATAATCAGACTTGTTCTCGTTGGTGAGCTCGTTAAGGTAAGTTTTTAACTTGCAAAAACGAGCTGAGTCACACCTGCTATACATGGTACTATTGGTTTATAGTGGCTAACAGTAATGTAGGCTTGGCAGCTCTTGGAGTTACCTAACTTATTATTTGCAATAATGCTGGGTTAGGTTGCTCAAAAGCTGGTTAACTTTAACCCTGTGTTAAACGAGAATTTAAGGAACAATTTCTTCTTTAAGAAAAGGTTAACGATTAAGTTAGAATATTGCTTGGATTTCCAAAGGATAAAACTTTTTAATCCTAAACTTACAGCACATTTTGTCTCTGTAAGGTTGGAAACAAAACCATGGGTTAAAAAGTTAACCTCGAGTTAGCGCTAATCGGCTTTTGAACAACTGGGCCCTGACTCATAATCTACCAAAAAAAAAGACTCACAGCAACTTTCCCATTAAAACTGGGAATACTCTTAAAATATAATTTCGATACCTCTGTTGCGGACACAAATATTTTAACTGAGCTTAATTTACTGCTTATGAAATATTTTCGCCACGCTGTCGTCATTTTTGCTTAAGTGTATTTTTTATCGAACTAGTTTTTGTCAGTTTATTCATCAGACGGCTGCTTAGTAAGCTTTTCAATGCACATTTTTGATAATTAATTGTATTTTAGAACATTTGAACAGCTATTTATTCAACTTATTAGTTTAACATTTTTATTGTGCATTTGTTGAGGTTTCACATCAGAGCATATATTTACAAGAAACTATTTAATTTATAAAAGTTACCTTATTTGTTAAGCTAGTTAATTGATTGCATTCATCCTTCAAATTGCATTGCAAGTGTACAAAACGGAACCAAGTTGTTCTCAAGTTGCAGTTGATCAAATCGTCGCTGATCAAGTCGTTCTTATAAGGAGTAAACTTTGCAAACGAACTGTAACTGTATTTTTTTGATTTGTCGAGAGCAACCTTCTTTACTCAAACAACCCAAGGTGGCTGAGTTGGAAAACTACAAGCATGTCATTACGCCGAATGACTGCATAAGAAAACAATCCCTTACGATTGGGTCCCATAAAAAAGTCAGCAAATGGTCAAGATTTTCCGAAGAAAAATACTTTAAGTTTATTAGGTTTGATGATTCTATTGTTTACGTCTTATTTAATGATTTCCTTAACCATTGCAATACTTCGCTCCATGAGCTAAAAATGGAAACATGAAATATTCTTGGTTTTCACACAATTTCAAGAGACACAAAAGCAAATAGACATAGAAGCCATGTTGTTGCCCGAAACAAATGAAAGAATCAAAATTCTTTTGTTAAAAGTGCGCCAACATGGCCGCTATGACGTCAGGTGAAAATCGGCAATCGATTGTGTTAGTGGAGGAAAAAATGAAACTTCCATGATAAACCGCTGTTAAAGATTAAGTTCAATGCTTAATTATTGTACTAACTTACCATCTCCTGTGCCGTGAACAAGAAGATATTTTATATTTTTGAAGTTGCGAACGAGAGATAAAATTGTAGATTCCTAAAATAAAGAGAATAATTTGCTAACTAAAGGCTCTAAATCTTTAAATATGAGAAATAGCATAGATCTCTTTACGTTGAAAACTAATTGCATGCTTGTTTCCAAAGTTTTGCTTTGGAGCCGTAAAAGCTACGACATCTAAACATGTACAAAATTGCCTTACCAACAAGATTACAATAAAAAGAATATTCTAATATTTATTTCAAATTCGCTTATAATAAAAGTTAACAACTAGATTAAAAAATGGGTACTAATACCATATTGGTAATTAATATGATCCAATTATATGTTTATGGGTTAGAGATTGGTGTGAGTGGTTTGCTTACAATTACACGCACGCGATAGAAACACAATGAATACGAAGACGAAGAGATGCAAAATTGATGGCTCTAACAAACAAAAAAGCAGAAATAAGAATTTTTGGCCATTTGGCCTTCAGCTAAAATATTAAAAGTTGTTATAAAAAAGTTAAAATATATGGTCCAGCTTAAGTCCGTTATGTATAATAGCGCTGACTGTCGAACAAAAATAAAATCTATGGAAATGGTGATGCGGGTGTTACTATCGTAATGAAGGTGACATGATACGATGGTGATAATGGTGATCATGTTGGTGGCGGTGGTGATGGTGAAGGGGATGATGGTGAGAATGATTATTACGATGATGGTAATGATGACGATAATGGTCCAGCTTAAAACCGTTATTTATAATAGCACTACAACCAAAAATAAAATCTTTGGAAATGGTGATGCGGGTGTTACTGTCGTAATGAAGGGAACATAATACTATGGTAATAATATGGTGGTGGTGGTTATGAGGATGGTGGTGGTGTTGGTGGTGGTGATGCTGATGATGATGATGGTGGCGATGATGATGGTGGTAATGATGATGATGGTAGTGATGGTGGTGGTGGCGAAGATGAAGATGAAGATGGTGGTGTTGATGATGAAGATGGTGGTGACGAAGATAAAGGTGGTGAAGATAAGATGGTGGTGGTATAGATGACGATGGTGAAGATGCTGATAGTGGTTGCGGTAATGATTAGATAGTGTTAATGGTGGTAGTGGTAACTAGTAGTGATGGTCACAATAAACAAAACAAAATTTAAGCTTTTAAAAAAGGAATTGCAAGTAAAAAATACCTGATACCCTTTAGAGTTTTTTTCTGGTGTCAACATATAACGTTCGGTGTATATAGTATCTATGAAGAAAATATAAATAAAGTATGAATAAAAGGAAATGACAATATCAGAGATAAGAACAGTAACAGTAACAGAAGTAAGAGCAGTTACAGTATAAGACATAGGAGAAATAGCAGTATCAGAAGTAGGAGCAGAAACAAAGTCAGAAGTAGGAGCAGCAACAAAGTCAGAAGTAGGAGCAGTAACACCATCAGAAGTAGCAGCAGTAACAGTATCAGAAATAGGAGTAGTAATAGCATCAGCAGTAGGAGCAGTAACAGTATCACAAGTGGGAGCAGTAACAGCGTCAGAAGTAGGAGCAGTAACAGTATCAAAAAGTAGGAGCAGTAACAAAATGAGAAGTAGGAGTAGTAGCAGTATCAAAAGAAGGAACACTATGAACAGACGTAACAGAAGAAGAACTAACCATAATATCTCCAATCGGTTACTGGGGCAACAGCCATTCCTAGACTAAATATTCCAGATGCTTGTCCGAGGATATAAGATGTAAGGAAGCCACCATATGACTAAAATAAAGCAACAACATATATGTTTTGCTCTGCGTAAACAGTTAATAAAGAGTAAATCAATTCAAGGAAAAGCACAACAAAATATTTGGAAGTGATAGAGAGCATACCCAGCCCCAAATGGCGATCTTTCCTTTGTCCACATAAGGCTTTTCTGCCATGTGGCTGTATGAAGAAAACAGCAGCAATTGACATTAGTTGATGTATCTATGAACCCGAAACTAAAAAAGCATAAAATCTAGTTCTGATATAGTTTAGAATATCAGACGAGAGAATGAATAACTTGGGTGTTACTAGTTCAACGTACCACAATCATTAGTAACACTACTACCACTAGCACTACCAATAACAACATCACTATCACAACTAAAACTAATAGCAGTACATAAAAACCACTACCAATAGTACAACCGTCACTATCACTAGAAGTGGTGTCCCCTGCTTCGCAATGGCAAGAGGTCTCGCAAGTCCTTTCTCCTTGTAACTAGCACTCTAGCACTTTTCTCAAAATCCTTGAAGTTCTCAACAGAACTGTTTTTGTAAAAAGCAGTCTTGATCTTTATACCTACCTTGTCAACCCATTTACCAAGGCTTAATTACTACAAAGCTGTATTTACCAATGACCGTGATACTCACCGTGCAACAGCGATGGTGTCCCTTGCTTCGTACTTTCCCAGTTGTTTGTAGACTGCATGCTTGAAACTAAGGGCCGACATAATAAATTAGTAAACTGTAGGTTTGGTGGAGGGCTGTCCTTTTAAATTTTCAGGATTTTGTTAATATTTGTTAAAAAGCTCTTGATTCCATATAAATTCCAAAATGAGACAAAAATTGCCTTGAACTTTCTATGTTTTCAAAAGCTACTTTTTTATTCAACTGACGTAGCTAAAGTAAAATACAATCTTTTATCAATGTACATTTTCATGTGTTTTTTTAGTTTTAGTTGCTTGTATAAATTTTTATCATTTTCCATAATTCTAAATGTTGTTATTGGATATTCAGACGAAGAACCAGCATTAGGAAACACTGTCCCATTTTAAGTCAGCAGTGATTGCTAGTCTTCTTTAGGAAGACACGGCCACTGGCGAAGTATGACATTTTTTTCTATACTTAAAGTATCGTAATAAATAAGGATTAAATACAAATCAACGTCTGTAGGACAAATCAAACGCTATATAATATTAGTAACAAGTTGAAAAGAATAAAAAATAGGGTTCTTTACAACTAAAAATGAATTAAGAGCACAACCAGTTTTTTAAAATAACAATTTTTTTTACCTTTCTCCTCTGAAGCCGCTTCCGCGCGCATCACACATCACTAAAATGACGTCAAAGTTACTGACCATGTAGCCATTACCCCATCCAAGACCAAATGTATCAACAACCTGTAAAAATGATAACAAGGTTACATTAAAGCCTTAGCATAAGCAACAACAACGGCAGTTTTTCGGATCTGATTTCTTCCATTTTTATACCATGAAGTATGTCCAAAAGAAAAAGGTAAAAAGATTCAGGAGAAATTAATAAAGTTCTAAAAGGTTTTAAACTTCAATAATGTGACGCTCGCGTTATCAACAAAACTCGAGGGGGTTGTTTACAAATGAGGGTTTCCATGACGTATTAGTAAGACAGCAGAAACGATAGGGAAGGTGGTCATCTTACTAAATAAATACTAGATAATCACACTCCTTGCAGTGTAAGCCTGAATTACAAAAACGCAGCTCTATAAGATCCGACCAAAGCATTGAAGGCGCTTTTATTTGATACATATGCAATTATACATAACATACACAACTGCAGCCGCTATATAACTCATATATGACCACGAGCACAGCTTGAGAATCTGATGGAATAAGCTGGGAATAAAGTTTTACTGCAAAGTGGGAAACTGAAGAACCCGGAGAAAAATCATTGGAGTCAGATATCTCAGTCTTAGTACGCACCCAAAACTTGAGTTCAAGTTTCTTTGTCGGGTAGGCAAAACCCTGTTACAATTTAATGTGCAGAACTCTACTATACATGGTATCGGGGCTAACTTTCTAGTATCAAAACAAATATAAATCTCACATCTAAGGCATCCACAGTCATAAAATAACTTTAGGTAGAGACATTTAATGAAAGCTTTTCTTTAGCTCAGGGCGGGCATGGTTGGCGCAGATAGTAAGATCTCTGCCTTCCCAACACAGCTATTATTTTCTTTAGCTCAAAGTTTCAAGTAAAACTCTAACAAAAGCGAAAAGGGAATGAAACATACATCATGTATAAAGTTATTATTTCCCCTACTTTAATAACAGTTACACAACATTTTTTGTATAAAATAGATACGAATCATTTAATCAAGAAAAATTGCTTTAAAATGATTTGCTGTAAATACCTTTTGAGAAGCTGGTCCTCCATACCTGAAAAAGTGCAAATAGCTTAACACAAATATGTTTTGTATCATCATCATCATCATCATCATCATCATAATCATCATCATCACCATCATCTTCATCATCATCATCACCATCATTATCATTATCATCATCATCAAGCTCATCAACATCATTATGCCTATCATCACCGCTGCTAAGCTCATCATCATCATCGTTTTGCTTACTCATGAAAAAATTTTCAAGATATCATATCATATCTCCGCAAAGCCATGTAATATCCTTTATAACTATGGTCTAATATGCAACTGATATCAGAAAGAGCTCTTGTGCAGGCGTTTGGCGAGAACCAATCAAACTAGGAGCCTAAATACCTTTTTTGCAGCCATCTAACCTCTAACATCGAACCTAGCAGCTGGCTTCTAAAGAAAGCATTGCAAACCAATTTCAGTTAATAAGGTAACAACATAAATATAACTCACACATCGAAGAGAACCGCATATTTCCTTGTCTGGGAAGGGTCAAATGTTGGTGGAAAAACTGCTTTAGCTTGTATTTCTTTGGATAAAAACAACATATAACATATATTTAAAATTTGCCAACCATTAATGCTGGAGAACGAAGCCAAGAGAATAGATTTAAATACATACCATAACCATCACTGTTCACCGTAAAGTATTCAACTTTAGGTAGAGATATCTGCTGTAACTTCTTCCTCAGCTCCACGTTCTCAATTAAAACTCTCACTAGAAGAGAAGAAAGAAAAGCCACACATCGGTGGTTATTCACCCAACTTCAGTACTTGCAAATGAGAAGCCAAAAGTCTTCAGTACCAATGCAGTTCTCTCTCATCATCTGAGCTGTGAAATCACAGCTGATGGGGGTAGGTGAATTTTAGTTGGTCCATCAATGCATATCAAAGGACCACGAATATTTAACTCTCTGAATTTGGCTATTTGCAATGCTGCTAATATTTCTCTTTTTAGGTCTAAATTAAAAAATTTCCTATTAAATTGATTTTTTTATTCCTCTGCTCGCCGCTTTGCCAGTGTACTGTCCCTGTGTTTGTTTGCTTCAGTGTGTATGCTTCGTTTATTCTTACATAAATACTTACACATAGGATATATATCTGTACGTCTTATAAATATTTTTTCTATTCCTAATAGTTGAGGAGGACATAACCCAAATAAGCCCTATGGTTTCTTTATGAACCTCCTTGCTTTGTGTTTTTTTCTTCTTCAATATATGTATCTAAATGTAGTTTCCCTTATTAGATTATTTTATATTATTCTTATTTAAATTATTTAATTATTCATTGTAAAAACATATGTGAAACAAGGCAAAATAATAAACTGAAACTGAAACTGAAACTGAAACTAAGGTGTACAATGATTATTTAGATTGAGTTTGTTCTGCAATGATTAACAATTTCAACCCCAGGCAGCTTATCAGCACCTCAATCTCCTGTTCTCCTTACATATATCTCATATGTAAATCGATACATGTGGGTAATGAAAATGAAGGATTTCATTGGATAAAATATGAAGATGAAGACACTGTGGAATTAAAGAGAGTTTCCAGTAAGATTTAAGGAATTGTGGTTAACCTGGAATCCTCCCAAAACCCACAACTACATCAACAGAATGGAGTGTACCTGTTACAGATGGATCCGTCTTGGTATTATGTAGTGTAGTTACTGGAACTCCTGGTCCTGCGAAATAAAATGTCCTATTGTTAGCACACTCCTCTATAAGAATGCCTTCTTTTTGGGATGATGCTGAATTTTGACGATTCCAGTCACAAATGTCCTTAAAATAATCTCACATAAAAGTTAAGTATTGAGTGAAGATTTGTTTATAATATATATTTGTACAAATCATTGGGAAGCGTAAGTTGATGTTTAAACGTCATTGCTACCCCTGCCGGCAAGAAAGAAATGATCAACACTATCACACAAAGGGGAGGTGAACAGTGGTGGATATATACCAAGAAGTGAAGCGCCAACATAATTCTAGTTCTAGGCATCGAGCTTTAGGGGGTTATCAAGTTTCGTATTAACCAAAGCATTTGGATAAATATGCACTTTACAAAGAAAATACTTCTAAAGTTGAATGCTCAGAAAAAATTGTAGCTCACTGAAAGGAATTTAAGCCGCAACCCTCTGATTACCGGTCAGATGCTCTACCCACTGAGCTAGAGAGACGACCCCTCAACGCTTTGAGTCTCGTTATATATCCACCAATATTCACCTCCCCTTTGGGGAATAGTTGTTAAATATATGCTATTCTTCGGTGACTCAAAATGTCTTCCGAACATTCAACTTGAGGTGAACTTTTTCTTTCCAACTTTGTACCACGTTGCAAACTTCCACATAGAATATGCACTTCGTTTTCAAAGAAAGAATACATTGTAAAATTTATCTCTACTTTTAGCACGAAGGTTTCTTGACACACAATTAGCATTTTACGAGTTTTGTTAACATTCTTAAGGTTTTTTTATGAGTGTTTTTGTCTACTTTTAGCAAATTCTAAAAGAACAATATTTTGTTCTTACAGTAAAAACCAAAAAGACAAATTTCGTTGCTCCATCGTGCTCGCTGAAATGGCTTCTTTGAGTAAAGGAAAATTGACCTTGTATAAACCTGATGAAATATGCAACAGCATTTTGACTTCCGCCGCAAAATAAACTACATTTCGTAAAAAACACGAACAACCTGAGCCAATCAGAGCTCTATAAAATGGATATCGATTGTGTAGGTGAATACTAATAAATAATAACTACAATTACAACAAGATATTTGACTCCCAGCTTGCTGCACAAACCCTATATTTGTCTAACAAGACACCAGGTTTGCTAACTGATTTACACGTAGCTGTATATCCCAAGAGTATGCAAGACTACAATTATATTTTTCCGTTTATGAATAGCAAAATGGTGAATGAACTCATGCAAGCGTGTTTAAAATTCTAACAAATGGAGTATACAGACTTATTGAGTTCATCTCAACCTCATGCCACATGTTTCCTTCCTGCCTTGCCACAACGAGTACATAATCTACTCTCTTTTATCATCCTTACCTTGGCAATGTAAAACGAACCAGGTAGCTTTGAAACTAAACGTAGCTCTGAAGTAATTACACCCCTTTCCTAGAAAAGGAAAGTAGATTTTCAGTAATTTTGTGCAGAATAAGTCTGAAATCACAGTTTTAGCTTAAGAAAAAACAAACCCTGAAAATTCGCACTAAACCTTTCGTCGGTGTTTGAGAACAATATTGAATCTAAGGTTTCATAAGTTTATTCAGGTTTCAAATAGTTAGTCAGCCAATCGGAATCTCCCATATAAGGTGTTCCACAGGAATACTTGCGAAGTGCGATGCATACTGCACCTCTTTCAGAATCATTCAAGCCAAACTTCAGGGGAGAGCTAGGTAACGCCAATTTGCGTATTGAGTTGTTTACCTAAGATATTCATCAGTGTATGTCTACTAAAAAGCTGATATTCAACAATAACAAGACTAAGACACATGCCTTTATAATCATCTAAGTTATCACTTGCTGTTATCACGTCTAGACAACTTTAATCTACATACCAAACTTTATTACATAGATGAGTGTTTTACCGAAAAATAGACAACTCATATTTTCCATACCAAACTACATCCGGGATACGAGTGAGATATTTTCCATATCCTCATTAGTGAAGATATCGCTGACGTCATTCCTTTGTTTTTCCTTTGTTTTTCGTCCATTTTTCTTTATTTTCGAAACACTCATATCTATGTAATAAAAAGAAAATTACACATTGGCTTGAAGATATGAAGTTTATCTTCTCGTGGAAAAATATTTTTTCCACTCGAAAATAAACTTCATATGTTCGCGCCACCGTGTAATATCCTCTATATATTTCAAAAAGCAAGTTTTCTAATTCCTGTTTTGTTACGCTCTGTGTAGAAACAGTTTCACGTTCCTATGCAAAACGCTTCTCAACAAAAAATAATAAAAAACAAAAAAAAAACTTTATTACTAGAAGTTATCTTCGATTAGTGAAGTGCATTCGATTTTTATCAAGAGCTCAAAATGTGCTAAGAACAAACACTAAACACACAACTGAGGTACGGTAACTAAAAGTAATCATAGATTAGTGAAGCGTGTTCGATTTTTATTAAAGGCACAAAATGTGCTAAGAACAAACTCTAAACACACAGCTTAGATAAGGAAACTTTATTTCTGATTTTGTAGAAGAATTTTCATGATTTCATAAAACAACATTTTCTTCCGACAAAAAGTCTTACAATCAGCTCCAAAAGTGGTCTGTTTTCATACAAAGTAAAACTACTTGCCACAAGGTACGCCATTGGCATTTGTGCATTGGCATGTGACGTGACAAACCGAGATAAATTATTCAAGATGGCGCCGAAAATGCACACGTACGACGAAATTTAATACCACAAAAGTTCACCGATGAGTAACACAGGAATCCCAAGATTATGGGTTGTGTTCATTTAACGTCGAACGCAAATAATAATACCAACAATAGTAGCAATAATACTAGTGCGTTATTAATGTAAGCGCCGCTGGGAATCATTCTATCCAGTGGAACGAATACGTAATACATAAAGTATGTCACTCTTTGTTAGAATCATTCTAAAGTTCTCACAATAATTGTGTTCTCTTTTCAGGGTCCCCAAGGCCCCCCTGGCCCGGATGGCGATCGAGGGCGTCCAGGAAAAGATGTAAGTTTGTGTAAAGTAAACAGAAGTTTGAACCAATCAAAAGAAGGATATAGTTTTCTCTTCCTATATTTTAACCAATCAAAAACCTTGTTTAATTCTATGCCCTACAAACTAAAGTATTAGCAACTAGGACATCATTATTTCCAAAACTAATGCAATGTTTAAGAACCATAACCATACTAGTAGTAGAACTTAATAGTTGTGGTGAAACGACGTCATCATGCAAATTGTCTTTGAAATAGCAAAGAGTAAGTGTGGCAGTCTGGTACTACAACCATAACACGTCATATTAAAGATGGCGGCGCCCTGGAAATTCAAACTGAATGTTTCACTTTTTAACATCCCTTCAGCAATATAACTGAAAAGCAGAGATTTCCTTCAATGCCTGAAAGGAATAGCTTGCCAACCTGAGTAACAACGGGCTTTCTGGGAAATGGCTCATAAAGTCACCATGAAACCCAGGACCGCCTTGGAAGGCAGAACCTCCTACTACCCGGACTCTCCTTCCGTTTTTAACGTTGTTCTTTAGGACTGGCTCTGGTTTTGGTCCCTACTCTAGACCTGACTATAGTTTCTGTTCTTAGAATAGTTGTTATATTCGGGATTAGCTCTGGCTTTGGTCCCTACTCTAGACCTGACTATAGTTTCTGTTGTTAGAGTAGTTGTTATATTCGGGATTAGCTCTGGTAGTCCCTACTCTAGACCTGGCTGTAGTTTGTTTTGGTAAAGTAGGTGGTTATATTAAGGATTAGCTCTGGTAGTCCCTACTCTAGACCTGGCTGTAGTTTCTTTTGGTAAAGTAGGTGGTTATATTAAGGATTAGCTCTGGTAGTCCCTACTCTAGACCTGACTGTAGTTTCTGTTGTTAGAATAGTTGTTATATTCGGGATTAGCTCTGGTAGTCCCTACTCTAGACCTGGCTGTAGTTTGTTTTGGTAAAGTAGGTGG
>JAOBBB020076646.1:0-13833 GCA_025331005.2 Zoanthus gigantus
ACTTTTCCTCAAAGTCCCCTAACCTAAAGGCAGGACCGTAGCCAGACTTGAGAACAAGACGAGGCAAGAGCATTTTCCGGGGCATATTTTTTTAGAAAGTCAATCTTGGGCAAGTGCAGAAGTTCACTTTTTTGTTCCTGAGCGATACTGGTGCCAAGTTAACGACCATCTGCATTTTAAAGCAGTCAAATGTTGCAACACGTAAGCCTACAACTTTTTAAGTTTATTACCTTTCAGTAAAGAATAAAAGACGGGCAAAAGATTGCCACTTTTCTAGCTGCTAAGGGAGAAGTTTACTACTCTTAATCGTGAAAGTTAGTAACTCAATCTTAGTCCTACAAGAATAAGAGATGACAATATAATAAGCTATGGCTGTCCCAAAACTGGAGAACATAAGCAAGAGTGTGTCGAAACAGTTAATAAAAAATGGACGTGATTCTGTATAAGACAATCCTTAGTTACTCTAACTTTAAATCATTCAGTCAAAAACCGCTACTCACAGTTCACATGAACCGAAATAACCTCGTTAAAATGCTTTTCCCCTCAATCCATCCACATTAGTTATATTAGCTGGTTTTGTTTTAACCAGTTCAATTTTCTTTAGGGACTATATTCTCAAAAAAGACCAAACTGCCTCGTCTTGCCTCATGCTAGCTATGGCCCTGGGGTGGCAAGAACAAGTAAATCTTTCAAAACAGAGCGCGGTAACTTTGGTGGATTGGCTAAAGCATACAATTTGCCCACACAAATTTGTATTGTCTCATCAAGCGGAACATTGGTAAAAAGTGAACTACCGTCAAAAGAGCACATATACTCGCCATTATTTGTATGTCTTGGCCCATTTTGCAAAGCTAAAGGAGTCCTTGACCGTTTACTGGTTGAGATAGGTTGAAGTACCCGAACAAGATAGGACGCAAGATTATAGTTGTTAGTGTTAACAGAGGAAACACCAGGGCGAAACGGCGAACCAGGTTTATGTACCTTAGGAAGACCATAGAGAATGCCATGCGTGGAACCAGATGGCAATATTTTATGAAGTGTTTCATCATCAATAATACAATCTTTTTTAAGTTTATGGAGATACGTAATCAAACTGTCCTCTCTAGACTTCGTTGGGTTATGTGTAAGTTTTTTAAATTTAGTTTCGTCAAAAACCAGTTGCTTCATTTCATTAAGGTAATCAAGCTTGTTTACGATGACCATTCCAATTCACATAACCCAAGCAGGCCTCAGGATTAAATGGGATCACCTTGATATTTTAGCCACTGGGCAGTTTGATATACATTGTAAAATTAAAGAAACCTTGTTGTGAATTAAAACTAGCGCTTAATGAAAATGTTGAATGATTAACTAAAACTTATTTAATGACTGAATCTTGAGCATTACTTATAATTGCTTTGATTTTCAGTGTGTTATCCTAACTGATGGTCCCCTTAGTATCCAGTGTAAAGTGAATACATTTTGTAGGGCACAGGATCCCCCAATAAAGGTAAGGTTGAAATTATAGTTTAATTGTAAATTAACCATTCATCTTCAAATCATGTAATTTTCCTTTAAGTATTACATAATTTATAACAGAGGGCAAAATTACTCAGTGTTGATTAGCTTTCGAGGGAGGGCTTTTTTCTATCATTGAGGGCAATTTTAATTACTCGGCATTGATTGGGTGATGATTTGGGTGTGGATGCTGCTTGCCCTGATCTGATTAATTGTTCCAAAGAAATTATGCGCCAAAGAATTTTGCCCTTGATATCATAAACATATAATTGCATGTTTCCTCATAAAACTTAGGATCAATTTCACTTGTGGTTTAATCAATTTTTTCGATTACAGGTCTATACTTATGGAGGTGGCGTGGCTCAGTGGTCAGAGTTGGAGATTTGAATGCAGGAGATCCGGGTTCAAATCCCCGACTCAGACTACTGAATGAATTTGTCCTTGGTGATCCCAGGGGCAAATTCACCACGCTTTGTAAATAGCCAGCTGGTGTGCCTCCTACCAGTTGGGATTCTTAACAGGAAGAGAGGGGAATTTAAACATGACACTGAAAAGCCCCTTTAGGGGAGTTGTCATTATGTAATTATTTGTTTGTTTGTTTGTTTTTATTTAAGGGTTTGTGACTGATGTGAGTGGTTTGTTTACAATTACTTGCTCGTGCTAGCAACATTATGAACAAGAAATTTTGATAAGGCTTAAAATTAAAAACGAATATAAAATTATTGTTGTTAGAAGTGCCCAGGATGAGGAAGATTTAATCTTGGATGATACCACCATAAAGGGAACCAACACTTATATAGGAAGTAGGATAACCTGTAATGGCAGAATGTGATGCCTTAAATCAACAACCACATTGCAAAGTATAGCAAAAATGTTGGCGCATTTTATCCACTAAATATTATGAGATAAAAACATCCCAAGAGAAATGAAGATTCTCATCCAGTGTTTACCTTGATCCTTAAGCTCATATTCTTGTATGGCTGTGAAATTTGGGTCCTGACAGAAAAACTGAAGTCAAAAACTCAAGCTGCTGAAATGTTCTTCCTGTGACTCACTCATGTCCAGAGTGCATGTAGAGTTTGAAACACTACCATAAGAGAGAGCTTAGGACTAGAGCCAGTCATATTGGAAATTGAAAAGAACCAATTGAGGTAGTTTGACCATTTATACAGAATGCCAGAATACAGAGGTGTTTGCCGAATAGTGGATTGGGTTCCTGATGGTAGAAGATGTGGAGGAAAACTTAGATCTATACAGATGGAAAGTTGGTGTGAGTAGGATATTTTGGAAGACACGGCTTAAATTTCAAAGTTGCTGCTGAGATTTGCTTGGTCAGAACAGCATGGAGACAATCAACTGAAAGACTTTAGTCTACCAAGTGTATGGGATGAATGGATGGATGCAGTCTGGTACAGTAATTTCAAGATCGCCACTGGTGAAATGCTGCTGTACTCAGGACGTAAAGACCACAATGTACTACATATTGAAGAATGGGTATTTATGATCTCCAAACAAGTCTAGTGAACTGGAAACCAATTAGTTCGATATTGATTTCTCCATTTCAAGACCATACAATACAGCACATGGCAGAATCAAGGTCAGAATCATTCACTGCTACACACTGACTAATGACATGGAAAATTCAGCTAAGAAAGAATTCTGCAACATGCTACAAAGTCTCTCAAAGCAAGGTGAAAAGGAGTGGTCGTCATAGGATGTCTAAATGCCAAGATTGGCTTGGACAACAAAGGATGTGTATAAGTAATGGAAGACATGGAATCAAATGATGAATGAAAATTGTGAGTTATTTTCAGTTTTATGTGCTAATAATGGGCTCATTAATAAAAGGAAGAAGCATCTTTTCACAAGAAGATTCACAACGTCAATGATGTCAGGGTCTGTAAAAGAGCAAAATAATTACTGCTGGCAGTGACCACCACCTGCTGGTAGCAACCATGAAGCTGAAGTTGAAAAGGTGTTATGTTTAGAGAGACATTAGAGGCAGGTATAACATCGAACACTTAAAGAATTCATTCAGATAACTTATAGCAGAATTATTTCAGATTGACTTAAAGAACCACTTTCAGGCCTTGGAGGACTTTGAGGATGACGATTGAACAGTTGTCATGCAGTGGCAATATTGAAGAATGCATGGATAAACACTTGCTAAAAAATGTTGGAAAACAGAAAATTTTAGACACAAATAGTGAATGTCAGTTCAAGAAAGAACAAATGCAAAATAACTTCAGTCGAAGAATGGTAGAACATACGCTGAAAATATTTAGAACCAGAAGGAAAATTGCAAGAGATTCTTCATTGAGGAGCATTCTTTACCAGTGAATTATAAAATACCATCCAGAACTGAGATCAAAATTTCAGTTAATAAGCTCAAAGATTGTAAAGCAGCTAGCCCAATAACATCCTATTAGAGCCACTGAAAACAAACATTCCTACGCCAACGAGGTTTTGCACATTTTTTTCAAAGCTATCTGGGAGAAAAAGGAATCTCCATGGCAATGGATCAATGATCTTATTATTAAAATACTCAAGGTTGGCAATCTTTTTTTACTGGAAAGTGTGACAACTATATAAAAATTATGGAGGAATCACTTACTGTATGTTTGGAGTGCGTTATAGTGGCAGTAGATAAAAAGCTGAGAAGTCACCAGGCAGGCTTCAGGCAAGGAAGGTCATGCACAAATCAGATAGAAACCCTCTCCACTGAGCATTCTATAGAATGGAACTCCTCTCCGTGTATCAATTGTTTGGACTACTATAAGGCTTTTGACAGCTTGGACAGCACTTTTTTATAGAAACTGTTGAAGCACCTTGGGATTCCAGAGAAGTTTATAAACTCTGGTTCCACCTGTCCAGTCATTCACCAAAAAAAAAAGGTGATGGAAAGCTTTGAATCAGACAAAATTGCATTCTGTTGCCATTTTTATTCCTTCTCCTGGTTGACTAGATAATCAGAACCACTACATCTGGTCAGAGAAACGGATTACAATTGACTCTAACTCAACAAGTAAACTACACAGAGGATATTGCCTTACTGGCCCATTCAAGATCTCATTTGCCAAACCAACATTCTAGTAGAAACTTTCAACCATCTCAGTCTTCTCTGCCTCAAAAGAAAGGTCTTTAATTCCACTCATCTCTGCCACCTCACTTCCAGACTTCCCGTCTTGCCGCCTCACCCCTGTCATGTATCTCAGCATCCTGCAATCACATCTGTGTAGAACATCCACCAATCTGCTTGTCAATGCCCATGTTTCTGCTCCATACAGTAGAGCAGATCTCACACAAGCTTCATGTACCCTTCCCCTAGTCCTCAGTCTTATGCTGTGGTTCACCAATAAACTAGCTATTTCTTGCCATCTTCTCCATAGAGCTGTTACTATCGCTCGCACTGCTGTCTTCACTACTCCTTCACAGTCCAGCACACCTCCCAAGTAGCAAAACTGTTCTACTTCCTTTAGCATGCCTCCATTTACTACCAACCCAGGACCCTCTGATGTACTCCCACTCTTCTGTCAAAAGCCTCCGATGTTCCTGCTACTATTTTTACCCTTGACCTTGATTCCACATACAGAGACATGACTGCAGTCAAGAGTCTTTCTGGCACTTTTTGTCTCCTCAGTGCGCATTCAGTTGCTTTCCTTGGCACTCAGTCGAATGCCTTCTCCAGGTCTACAAAGACATGGTACAGTTTCTTCTTCTTTTCACTGAAGTTTTCTTGCAATTGCCTTATTATAAAAATTGCATCTGTTATCGACCTTCGTGGGCAAAAACCAAACTGCTGACCATCTACTTTTATCAATTTCCTTAACCTCTTCTCCAATACCTTTTCAAACAGTTTCATTCCATTTTCCAATAGTCGAATTTCTCTACATTTTCCATACTCCTTTTGCTTTGTAAATTGGAACAGTCACACTGTTTTTCCATTCTTTGGAAATTTCTCCCTCGTCAACTAGCCCACTAAATACTCTTTTTAATTCTCCTGAAATACTTGCTTCCTTCATCAAGTCACTTGTCATCCCTGTTGAACCCGGTGCTTTTCCACTTTTCATTTCTTTCAATGCTCTCTTTACCTCCTCCTCTCAGACCTCTTCTGTCAGTCCTTCCACCATATTTCTCTTTTCCAGGTTATGTTCATTTTCCTCTTTTAACAGGTCTTCAAATTAACATTTCCACCTGATTGAAGATGTTTCTAAAGTAATTTTTTATTCTTAATATTTCAATTCCAATCTAACTGGTTCAGTAAAAGTGTTCTAAATAATGTTTTCTCTTGACTGTTTCTAGTTCATTAGTGCTTGTGTGTTTGGAGTATTCAGTTCTTTATTCTGTGACTTTGGTGACCGGTTTGAAGTAGTTGATCCAACTGGAGAGGATCCAAAACAATTCTTTGTTGGAAAGATTACTAAGGTCAGTCATAATCATGTTTATACTAAATATATGGTTAGTTAGTCCTACATATATATAAAGGGCTTAGTAGACCATTAAGCGGTGTGGTTGATGCAGTTGTATGATTTCTCCCTTCTTGCCACAAGGTACCAGGCTCCATATCCGTCTTTCCTGAGACTTGAGTCTTTGTGTGACCTTCTTTTCCACCAAAGATAACTCAGCTTTCCATCAATCCAACGTTGGTAAATGATTACCAGCATGATGATGGTACAATGATGATGATGACGATGATGATGATGACGATGACGATGACGATGACGATGATGATGATGATGATGATGATGATGATGATGATGATGCAAAGGGGCTTTATCTAGCTTCAAAATCCGACCTCTTGAACATTGGGAGTCATCTCTTAAAAAGCAATCTCTCAGTAGGAAACTTACAAATAATGAAATAACTACAAATTGATTATCATAGTTATATTTTTTTTTTACCAAAAAGTCAAACCCAGGAGAGGTTGTCACTCTTGAAAATTCCATGCATGGTCTGCAATCAGGAGATGTGGTCTTATTTAAAGAAGTGAAAGGCATGGATGCTCTCAACCAGTCTAAACAAGAAGTAAAAGGTAATAATGATCAATATGGTGAAGCTTTGTCACATGCCCTGTTAAATTTCATTATCTCATATCTTATAGACCTAAAGCATTGCAGGCAAATGCAAAGAGTGAGCAGAGTTGTTTTCTTGCCAACGTAAAACAGCAATAGCACTGGTACTTGGTTCTTTTTCATTAAAACTACTAATTTTGGTCACCAAATAAGCAAAAGAACATCTTAAGTTATAACAAAAATTGTTGTATAGTGAATTCTTGTATCATTTCTTGATAACTAGACAGTAAAACTATTGAGAGTTCCATTGATGGTTTTAACAATACATTTACTTTATGTACATAGTATTTTGCTTGCAGTTAAGTTTGAGAACCAAACCATAAATACAACTTTGTGTCTGCTGTGAATAAGCATTCACACTAATGCAATCGCAGATAATTGTCATTGATATGAGGTTTATTCACAGAATTTCATGTATCTATATTTTTCTTTGAAATAGATTTATATAGATAATTTTTTTTACAGTTCTACAAGTAGATAATTTTTTATGTTTTACACCGTAGTGAATGGAGAAAGAATATTAAAAAAACTGACGTTTCGGACTGTAGTCCTTCGTCGGAGTGAATAATTCTTTTTTTAAATTTATATTTACTTAGTGATATCTCCTTATGCATTTACAATCTGTGATACCAGTGGAGACGAGTTTCAACCTTATGAATATGGTGGCATCTGTCTACAGGTCAAGCCCTTAGAAACTCACATTCAGTTTGTAAGTACTTGAATTGTATAACTTTTTTTTAAAAAAAGGTGTATAAAACTGAGAAAGTGAAGCATGTGGTTTTAATCAACTCTAGGTGAAAAAGTTAAATCATGGCCATAAGGAAATCACAGAGCTGGCATTTGAAGCATAAGGCCAATTTTCAGAGCAATACTGGTAAAGTGCTAAAGTAGATGCCCAAAATGTCAGCTTTGTGTTTTCCACACAGCAAAGATCAAATGGTTCAACCTAGAGTTGATTAAACCATGTGCATTTTAAATATACATTTTGTGGTATAATACAAAAATAACCCTTTCTGCAGGTGGTGCGTTTAATAAAGAAACTGCCTAGATTCCAACTGTTTACATATACTTTGAGTACTGTGGTATAACTGCCTGCTATTGATAAAAAATATGCAATTCTTTTAAACATTTTCCAAAGGCATAACTAACTGAAGGACATTTGATAAAAAATGGAGGAAATGTTTGAAGCCAAGTATAGTACTTTCAATTTATTTATCATCGTCTAGAATAGGAAAAGATAGCAATTATTAAATCAAAATCATTTTGTAGTTGTGAGAGCAGTAAGTATCTTGTGGCTACATTTCATAATAATTTTATTCGCTGACACTTTGCAGCTTTCAATCATAAATTCTGCTACTACGCATGCGCAGCCTAGGTACCAAGGAAGTGGCAGCTGTGGACAGCTGTTTTGCTCTTTTTAGAGCTCGTTAGCCCTGAATAGCCAGGCACTGCTAAAGGCATAAGGTCTTGTCCATCATTGCCTGTTATTTCCAAGGCGGACCTACTGTACCAATGTAGGTCTCTTTAAACCTCAGTCACAACACGTCAAGTGTGGGACCTTTGGCTGGGATGTAAGCATGACGAAGTTGCTAGTTTTCAATCAGCAATATGAGAAATCCTTTTATTCTCTAGAGTCCTTGACTCTTAAACCTTTGTAGGTTGGCTCCCAGCAGATTTAGGTACTATGTTCATTGGCCTTAAGAGGATAAAAAAGAGAGAGCTTTTATAGAAAATAAAGTCACACAACGCTAATACATCAATATTACTGGGCCTAGAATGTTGGAAAATAGTGATTGTACAAACTAGGCCAGCCACACTGCCATCAATCAGAAAATTACTATATTCTTTAATAGTACTTAGTAAGTTTGTAACAGTACTTGACACAGGTATTTTGCTTCTACAGGAATCACTGATGACACAACTTGAATGTCCAGATATATTGATTGCAGATCTTGGGAAATACGAGGTACATAAAATTAGTATTATTTATAGAATGAATATCATTAAGATTAATGGTAAGATGATGAAGAAAATAACTAATCAGTCGTGTTTTCTCTAGAACGACCACTCTTCTCCTCATTTTAATGATTCAGAAGACATTAATTCAACCTTCGCTACATCTAGACCTAAACTTTACCCCACCCATGATCTAGATTACATTAAAGTTTCTTAAATCTAGACCTAAGATGTACTCCAAACATAATTCTAAAATGCATTTATATAATCCTGACCTAAATCTAGACCTAAACTTTACCCCAACAATGGCTCTAGATGACATTAACTCCCCTATAACTTTAGACCTAAACTTTGCCCCAATGATGATTCTAGATGATATTAAACCCCCTAAGTCTAGATCTAATTTTTATCCCAACAACGATGACTCTAGATGACATTTACCTCCCCTCAATGTAGATCTAAACCTGATCCCCCAACCACGATTCTAGAAGACATTTTCCTCAACCATGACTTTAATTTGATCCTTAATAGGTGATTGCTTAGTTGGGGTTGACAATTAAAACTATATTATTTTGGAAAAAGACAGTTTTGTGGTAACCCATGAGATACGTTTCAGTACCTTGAGATAAGTAACAGAGCTGAATTATTGCTAAAGGTTTGTGGTCTTTTAGAATACTGTACATATTTTACTTTTACTTGAACAGAGAATTTTCTTGGCTATACACGACAGGTCCCAGCTCAACTTCATTGGGGATTCCAAGCACTACACGGTTTTTGGGAGCAATATGGCCGGCTTCCAGGAGTGAGGTTTGTTCAGCCTCTGAATGTTTTGCTAGTAGTTTCGTTTCCCACTGCTAACAAATTTTAAAGCTCGCCAAAAAAGAAAAAGAAAATCTCAAGCTGTTTATGTCGAATATAATCATAAAAATATTCGACCTAAATTTCTCCCACTAAGTGGAGAGTACATATCGGTAGTAAAACGAGGATGTAGAAAATCGGCTTCATCAATCTCTTTTTCAACAAGAGTGTTTTGTTTGTCATAATATATAGAAGCTAAAACGAAAAGTGTTTTTGATCTTAAGCTTAAAACACGGACCGTTTTCATCTATTGACATCTTTAGAGGGTAAAAATGATGTACATTGTTAACCATAGAGTTGGTTTTGTTCTTCAATTTTCACACTGTGAAAACGTGAATAGACGAAAACGTTCGGTGTTTTAAAGTTAAGATCAAAAACGCTTTTCTTTTCAGCCTTTAAGAAATAAAATTATTAGTTTCCGACCTAACAAAGAGAAAGACAATATACGAAGTGCGTTTCTAATGGTTGTATTTTTTTCACGAAACTGTAAATTCTCACAACTTGGAGACAGCCAACCATATTGCTAACACCATTTTTTGTTTCATAGCGCTATGAAATCACACTTGTAGACCAATCAAAACGCACGTACTATCCACTTTTTTTAATTATTATATATAATCAGTGTTTTGTTTGTTGGTTCTTCTCAGATGTGCTGCTGATGCGGAAAAGATAATAGCTATTGCATCATCTCTCAATGAAAGAGGAACAAAGAACAAGGTTAGAAAGTAGAATGATTTCACAATCACGACTACCACTGTTTGTACTGAGTTAAGACTAACGTTAAATGTATTCTCGTATGAAAGATACTTAATAAACAACAAAGCGTAATATGTATAGAATGAGGCATTGTAAACAGCAATATTATTTTTTTGTGAATTCTTTTATTGCATGTGATTGTCTCAACTTAAGAACTCCTTAAATAGGCAAATCTTGATATTCTTTGCTTCGTTGAAATATGAGTCCCAGTTTCCTTACGGATAAGGACGAATTTGGCTCCAAAATGTCGTAAAAAGAATGTTGTGTAATGTAGATTGTAAAAAACGACTTCAGCAAAGAATTTCTTGTACTTCAGGTGGCTGGTGTTGACCAATACTTGCTTCAGAACTTGTCCTACACATGCCGAGGATACTTTGCACCACTAGCTGCTGCCTTAGGAGGAATCGTCGCCCAGGAAGCTCTAACTTCCCTGACAGGAAAATTCAGTCCTATCAAGCAATGGGTAGGTGCTACGTCTTAGCTATAATCTAGCTGAGATATACTGTATCTATGACGTTTAAAAGATGTTCACTGCCACTGGAAGGCATTGCATCATTTGATGACAACAGCCCATGAGCTCTTATTCTAAGGAATTCCCTGTTTTAAAAGTTTGATGGTGACGAGGTTGCCGCAGTTGGTAAGATTTCTGTCTTCCAACCACAAGTTGCCGGATTCGATCCCACGCTCTGGCGAAACTTGAATATATGTGGGACCTTCTTTTCTGCCAAAACTGATTCAACTTTCCATCCTTCCAAGGTCGGTAAATGAGACCAGCATTTACTGAGGGCTAACCCGCAATTAATCAAGTTCCCTTCTCTCTTAACACTACGGAAAATAGAGATATTAGCACCCCATCCAATGAGCCACTAGCCTTGGAAATGGATTTGTCTTTATTAAACATTCAAAGCTTGGTGAAATAGAATACCAACTATTGAATTTATCCTCGCATATAATGAAAATTATCAAACTTAAATAAAGGGTTTCGCCACCCAGCTATTTTGAATTTTTTAGGTGACCAATGTTTAGGCCCTTGACAAACTTTCGTTTATCCGTTCATTTACCTTTGATTGATTAATTCATTCAGCATTCATTTATTATTCATTCTTTCATTCTTTCATTCATTCATTCATTTGCTGAATTGCATTTTGCCTTTGCAATTCTCTTCTTTTTCTTGCTTTTGCTAAAGTTATAGCTAAATTTTAAATAGCTTTTACTCGTCTTAATTTTTCTAAAATTGTGTCCCTTAAGGTACCTTGTGGCAACTAATATAATCTAAAATATCAAATCTTTGTCTCTACTCTATTTTATCGATTCTTTAACATTAAATTGATACTTTTTTCAAATTAAACACTATTGCATATATCAGATTGATCAATATACTTTTGTTAGCTTTATTTAGATGCCGAGGAAGTACTCAGGAGACAAACGAATATCCAAATTTCGTCGTTTTTACCAAGGTAAAGAAACTCACACACTCAGATTTGGCACCCAGGCAAAGCTTATGAAAAGCCTAAAAATTTTTAAAAGTCTTTAGTTGCAGAGATGCTGAAAGCAGCCGGGTAAAGCCGTCTTCACAGCCGGTCAATTTGCCCAGTGCCCGGCCCTTAATGAAACCCCTGCGCGCTGGACATTCAAGCTGCTAGAATTCTCGATTATTTGGATTTAATTGGTCTCTGGTGATATTGCCAATGCATATTTCCCTCAAATGACTTTGTTTATGTACATTTTTATTTTGGCTGTTGTATTTTAACGATTTAATGATAACGTTTTAATACCCGCTTTTATTGGCTAAAACAACGTGCTTTATCAGAGTACAGATGCATGTTCTCGGCATCTCTTCATTTTCGATATGAAGTTTGTTTTCACTCAGTAATAAAGTTTTGGGAAGTTAAGGGGACACTTAAAATCAGGAGAAACTACACCTCCGTTTTTTCATGCCCTTGATATTTCTCTCGTGTTCTTGACATTTCTCTGATGTCCTCGACTTTTCTCTCGTGTCCTCGACATTTCTCTTGTGCCCTCGAGATTTCTCTCGTGTCCTCACAATTTTTCTCATGTCCTCAAAATTTCTCTTGTGTCCTTGACTTTTTCTCTTGTGTATTCAACTTTTCTCTTGTGTCCTCGACATTTCTCTCATGTCCTCGACATTTCTCTTGTGTCCTCGACATTTCTCTCGTGTCCTCAACATTTCTCTCGTGTCCTCGACATTTCTCTTGTGTCCCCCGGCGACATTTCTCTCGTGACCTTGACATTTCTCTCGTGACCTTGACATTTCTCTTGTGTCCTCATCAATTCTGTCGTGCTTTACTGCAAAACGGAGTATTACGTTGCATGTTATACTTGTTAATAGCGACCACAGATTAGGTTGACCGATGATATATTTAATTAATATACATCTCCTAGATTGTTTCACAGCATCGTTGCAACTTTAGGATATTGATGGAAATATAATCAGAGATGGAGGCCACCCTGTCGTGCGCCGGATTAGTCTCTTCCCCTGTTTCCCTGACAAACTTTGTATTGTCTATAGCGGTACTCAATATCAGATTTTGTTGGAAAACAAAATTCACAACACTAGCTTTATGTTTTTTGGTTAGCTTTTTCAAATTAATCCTAAATTTTGAGGCTTTTAGTTCAAAGCCTAAAATATTCAGAAAAAACATTGTGCTAATGATTGGAGTTGAACCCATGATCCTCCAGACTCCAGGTGGAAGCTTTTCTGCTGAGCCCTAATGACTCATAGGAGAGCAAAGTTTTTTTTGGGTTTTTATTGATAACTTTGGTGATTGAGTATTCATCTTGTTTCTTGCCTGCAGACAGGATCGTTATGATGCACTTAGGATATGTATTGGTGACGATATTTGTTCTTTACTTGCTCACATTAGATTATTCATGGTAAGTCAGTCTGTTTCTGATTTGATGACTTTTTGTAATTCTTCCCGAGGTTTCCGTTCTGTGCCGAAGAAAACTCGGAATAAAGTCAAAACAGCCTCAGCATTTAGTGTTTTTCTATTTAAATTGTGTGCGTCTCTTTAATTGTAACAGGATTTAATACGATTATATTAAGATTGTTGCCACTAAAACCATAGGCCCTGAGTTTGGCTAGCATGAGTGGATGGTACAAAGAGTCAAAAGCCTTACTCACGTCTGTTGTTAGGAGTCTAACAACTTTGTGGTTATGTAAGGCCATTTTCCAATTCTCGGTTAAAGACTATAAGTCTGTTTCACAACTGTGGGTATTTCTGTAAACTGTTAATTTATCACTAAGCCTATCAAAGTTTAATAGAAAAATGATGAAAATGAAGGAGGAGAGGGTCGCTGTGTTAATGCCTTCCGGCAAGTTATTTAGATGTCTTTTGGCCACCTTTTTTGTTTTAGCAGTTATTCTGTTTTAATTAGTTTAATTAAGAAAACACACCAGCGTTTTGAAAAGTAAACGATACATGTTATAATAATAATAATAATAATAATTATTATTATTATTATTATAATGAAGGTTTATTCATACATGTTTTTCGCACTTAGCGAAATACAAGCATGTTTACATTAAAAATTTACAATAAAATAATTATATATTACATAGTTTACATTCATTAGTGATAAAATCTATACATATACATACACACATATATATATATATATATATATATATATACAATAAAGAAGGGTAAAAGATACTAACAGTTTACTTTCT
>JAOBBB020076721.1:0-13830 GCA_025331005.2 Zoanthus gigantus
GCAGCTGTGGGAAAATCTGCCTCTCAAGAATAGGCTTATGGAGCCATTCCAAACAATGCAGGAAGTGACGTTTTCCATGTGCTACCCATCATCTTTTGAGATGGAAGGATGCCATATATATATGTTACACTTTACCATCAGCATTTAACGTGGCTAGATATGATAATCAGTGACACGCCTAATAATAAGGACTGTTCCACATATGAGACAAATACTTACTGTGGAAGACAAGAAGGTCATAGCGGGAATAGACCTCTCCTGGTGCCATAGTCTGATGCTCCAGTCTGCACTACAGGTCAAGAAAGCATCGGAGACAAACGGAGACCACTTGACTTTGTATACGGGACCCTAGGAATGATTCGACACAAATTAGATGAAAGCTTTTATATAGTGATGGTGACAAGAATAGTAATGATGATGACGATGATGATGAGAACGATCAGAAAATGAAGAAAAAGATAATGATAGTAATGAGATTGATTTGGATTAAAATCATGATGGATCATAGTAAAAACAATTGTGTATCATCGTAAAACCTTTAGTAATAATAATTGTAATAATAGAGATGATAATTATGATGAAGTTCATGATGCTCATGATGATGATTATTTAATTGATGATGTTGAGGATCGATGAAGTTGATGACAACGATGATGTTGATGATGCTAGTTATGATGCTCCTGCTGCTGCTGCTGATGATTATGAAGTTGATGATGATGTTGATGGTGATGATGATGATGATAATAATTATGGAGTTAATGATGTTGATGATCATGAAGCTGAATAGGATGATAATGATAAAGTTGATGGTGATGATGATAAAACATGTGTTAGTTAATGTTAAATTGATTTTATATGTGAGTTATAGTTGTCACTACTGCTTCATCAGAATAAAACTTTAGATAAAAAGATAAAATAATGAGTTTAAAACTTTAAAAAAAAATCACTTAAGCCATACATTGTAAAATCTGAATAAAATCTTAGGAATAACATCTTATCGATGCCTTTTTTCATATGCCATTTGTTTTAATGCACTTTTAATATTCAGAATGTCTAACTTCGTTATTTATTTAAAACATGCGCCACTTATTCCAAAGATGCAAAAACTGTAAACAAAAATTTGCCTATTTATACAAACATTTTAAACAATACAAACCTATAATTAAACTGAAAAACTTAAGAAAACACTGTGAGGAACCTCCCCTGTCAAATTATCTTTTTGCAACATGGAGATCTCTTACTGACTGGTAAAATTGAAACGAGCTACCCAGACCATAAGATGTGACCTACCGTGTGACCATAATAGGTTTCTAAAAACTGTTCATTATAGGAACAAGAACATTTGTGGATAGTTCCTTCTTCAGTTCCAGCTAGATATCTGAAAGAAAACATGAAAACATTCTCATACTTAAACTTTAAGAAAGAAGACTGTACATTGATAGAATAGTCTAAATCTCACACAAGAAATCAAAGAAAAGTATATGTTGAGAAACGAACTGTATTTATCGAATAAACTCAGTTTATAAGTTTAATATTTTGTTTACAAGTCAGCATAATAGAAATGATCTTCTGAACATTTTTTAAAAGTCTGTTAAAAAGCATCGCCGAGTAGTTAAAACACGTGATTCACACAAAAAGCTGCGGATAATTATAAATTATCTATTTATATCCTTAGTTTTACCTAAGATTACTTACAGCCTGCCTGTCTATGCCCCCGCTACACGAGAGCTCACAACTGTACAGAATTTCCTGACCGGGTGTTTTAAGCGTTGATACATATCATATGACATTAATGTTTTAGACCTTTTAGAGAAAGCAGATCGAAGCCTGTTTAAGAAAGGTTCGAGAGCAATAGGCCACCCAGTTTTTAACCTTATGCTTACAATTACAGGAAATTTCTTGCAATCTAAGGTTTCAAAGCAGCCAGCTACCACGCATCCATACAGAACGATATAAATTAGCTTTTGCAAACAGACTTCGTTACAAGTATAACTTAGACATGTGTAAATAGTTTTAGATTTTTAGATTTTATATTTATTTCTATTTTTCTCAATTATTTCTTGTAAATTTATATGTTAGCATGTAGTTTTGCTGATTTTTAAATAAAGACTATGAAGACGATTTGGAGCTCTAAAAGCGTCACAAGAAAGGCAAAGCTGAAGCTTTATAGAACGTTAGTAGTGCTGGTATTGTTATATGGTTGCGAAACTTGGAAAATGAACAACAGTGATGGCAAGGAAATTGATGTTCTCCAAAACAAATGCCTACGAAAGATATTAGAAGTGCGATGGCACGCAAGACCACTTCAGTACAGAAGAGTTATTAGAGAAAGTAGAGATGGAGTAATTGAGCAGAGATGTAAAAAGACGAAGATGCAAATTGATAGAATACATACCAGGACCCTTGTTATTCCTCGTTTTTATTAACGATTTTCCTAATTGTTTAAAGCAATCCCTCTCAATATGCAGACGACAGCAGCCTGACCTGCACTCCCGATGATCTTATAAACCAAGAAAGTCAACTTAATTCCGAACTAAAGCATGTAAAAGCATGTTTGTCGGCCAATAAGCTGACACTTAATGTGGCCAAAACGGAGTTTATGCTAATAACAACTAGACTAAAACTTCCTTTTCTTGCCAACCAAGAAATCAGGATTCAAATTGACAACAGCCCTATCAAAAGGGTCAAATCTACTAAGGCTCTAGGGGTTACCCTACAAGAAAATCTTTCGTGGACATGTAGACAGACTACGAAAAAGGTTGCGACAGGGATAGGATTATTCAGGAGAATAAGAGACTTTACGAGTTTTGACATTTTGACCAAGATTTACAAAGCTCTTATTGAGGCACATTTTGATGATGCATGCACTGGTTGGGATGATCTGGATGCAACGTTAGCTTTAAAGCTCCAGAAACTCCAAAACCGTGCAGCAAGAATATCACTAAGGTCAGCTGACATTTTCAAAATGGGAAACTTTACGAAACAAACGATATGATTTAAAAAAGAGGCTAATGATTAAAGTTATGAAGGGAAAGGTTCCTCAATATCTAATTGAATTATTCAAAAACCAAAATTTATTATACTTCATCAGTACTCTGCAACTCAGAAAACATGCTCAAACTTCAAAACTGAGAACTAACTGTTTTAAGGGTACATTTACCTACAGCGGTGCTGTTGTTTGGAACAGTCTTCCAGCTGAAATGAAAGCCAGTGTTATGACACCTCTTAAAGAATATGTTCAGACTTGCTCGTGACTTTCATTGATGCACATACAGCATGTTAATGTTTTAAATTTTATCTTTTTATGAGAATATGTCTTTAGTCCTTCTATACAGGTTTAAATTTCAATTGTAAATATTCTTTCTTTTTATAATCATCCACGGATATCATGTAAAACAGTTTTAAACTGATCGATATGTAATTTTTTAACCGTGTTTTAAATAAAGTTACCTACCTACCTCCTGAAGGGAAAAGAAAAAGAGGAAGGCCAAAAACCACCTGGCGGAGAATGATAGAAAAAGAAAGAGAAGAAGGAGGATGGAAGTCATGGGAGGAAGTGAGAAAGGATACTGTGAACCGGGAGAAGTGGAGATACATAGTAGAAACCTTATGCACCACTAGGTGAAAAGTAAAAGTGTTAAAGCACAAATTTAATAATACTTCATCGCTATACCAAACATAATTATGGACGTTTATACCAACAAATCGAACGTGAATTAAGCTGTGTAGGTCTGCAACCCCACTATAACATTAGATAGGTTTTCAAAACACTAACATGTTAGAATCGCTTGGAAGGACATCAAAACAGAAGCCGGCAGCAAAACGAGATATCAAAGCATCTCCCTTCTTTGATGAATAATCTTTTCCTCCTCCCTTTGTTTGTTTGGTAACACTAACACGCTTAAGCTTCATTAAGTCTAGAAAGCAAAAGAAAACAGTGGCCGTTAAAATTAACAGCTGTCATTGCTATTTGAAAACGTCAATGATCAGCACGAGTAAAAGCTACTGTTGCTGTTTAAACATATCAATGATCAGCACGAGTAAAAGCTACTGTTGCTGTTTAAACATATCAATGATCAGCACGAGTAAAAATTTAACTACTACATTTGTTCTTGTCTCTGTGATCACTTTGAATTAAAGGAAAAAAATGGCATTGAAAATAAAAAAAAAACTTACTTACCTAATGAGCTCAATTCTTGTTCACGCACCGATTAGATTAATATGAAGAAAGTTTTTAGTGGCCAAGTTAATTTTAAAGCGTCTTTGTTTTACTGATGGTTATTGTCAGCACCAAAACCTGAATAATTACGAAATACAACTAAAATACAAAGTTGTTGATGTATTACCAAATACCCGCTGAAATCTCACCTGCACATTCAAATCCCTTCCGTATTGACCATTTGGTAACCCGGCCATCAGCTGATATTGAAATGAGAATCTCATCGTGTTCTTCTGCAGTTCCCTGGTTGCGGTCAACCCAGCGGACTTGCCACACAGGAGCTGTATGTTTCCCCTGGCTTTCACTGTAGCAAAAAGATTATGGGGTTTTTTTGCCTTAAAAATGTATGGTATTTGTATAGATACTGGAGTATGACTGAGTTTCCAGGAAAGAGTGTTATAAACAGAAGACCTTTTTCTACATAAATTTTGTAGTGTGTATGTTTTGACCTGACACGAGCAAAACCCTATATTCTGTTCGTGTCAGTTTAACTCTGATTTAATCATATTAAACTGAAAGGAATGCAAAAATGGATGAGAAGTGTAGAATATTGTATGACATCGCATCAGTATGGGCAAACATGTAAATTGGGCTTGATAGCCCGACAAATCTCATCTAGGATTGACGCTTGATCTATATAAATCTCGAAACAGACAACTTGAAACAGAATGTTTTAGAGTGAGTCAAAACTACTGTTTTACCCACCCTGAACATAAACCAAATCCCTTACCAACTGTCCAGTGCAGCAATATCTATAGCTTTGCGTACGTTGTATATTTTTATTGATCCATTGTACATACCAACCTGTCCAGGGACATAAACAATAAATCAACAAAATCATCATCATCATCATCAACAACTTCATAGTCATCATCACTATCATCATCATGATCATCCTCATTATCAACAACTTCATAGTCACCATCACTATCATCATCATGATCATCATCATTATCAACAACTTCATAGTCATCGTCACTATCATCATCATGATCATCCTCATTATCAACAACTTCATAATCATCACTATCATCATCATGATCATCGTCATCATCAAGTTCATAGTCATCGTCACTATCATCATCATGATCATCGTAATTATCAACTTCATCATCATCATCATCAACATCCTAACCCTAACCCTAACCCTTACCATGAACCTAACAAATATGCAGGTTTATCTCTGGGTTTATCAAAGTTGCAAACAGAAAGCTCAGTTTTGTTGACCTTTTTTAAATCCAAGTTGAAGGCAGCTAATATAAGGACGACTCTACTAATGGAGTTCCGATTAAAAAAACATTTTTTTAGTTTTTGCCAATAGCTGTTCCATACTTATTCCAAACTCTAAAAAAAGATGATAATTTTTTTTTTACAACACAAGCACAAAAGTAAACAAAATATCGAACATGGATAACTCTCGAATGAGTTAATGAATCTACTAAGAACTTTACAGCCGATACCTTAAATCATGTTTTGGAAATTGCTTTTAACTTTAGATTAGTTATGAACTACAATACTAAAGTCACAAGGCCACACATGCAGGAGTCAAAGGTGCCATGGCAGGGGTACAAAAGCCTGGGCTCCAATACCAGTACTGGGCTCGTAAAACGATACATCTTTTAAGAAGTAATAAAAACGCTTACTTACCGCAAGTAGACTGGGATGGGTAGCAGAGAAGTCCACGGCAGTAACTCCATGGGGTAGGTGGTAAACTCTCTCCGGGTACTGAAGCAACAAAGACAAGGTTTGTTAGTGCTTGTTTAGCTAGGTGATCGTTTATCCAGCCACAATTCATGCAAACACACAATCTTTTTTTCATGCCAAATACTTGTTCCTAATTACAGATCAAGGGGGAAAAGAGTTTTTTTTTCAAGTATTTCAGTGGAGCAATTTTTTCAGACAATATGAGGTTAAAATATCATAAGATTTTTCCAAGAAAAAAGCTAGCCATTATAAAGTCTTTGGTTCGTGTTTATATTCTATTTTAGTGTGCAAGAGTTATCCAGGGTAAACAATATATTTTTTCAGGACCCAACCCCAAATTCGTTCTCGGCAAAAACAAGTCGATATCAAGTAACTCTTGCCACAGTAACAGCAACTGAAATTGTGTCTTCATAAAATAGAAAAAGTGCAATCACGAGTCTGACGCTTCTGCAGGTTGTGGTTTGTTTATAAAACTGATGAAAATGTTTCCAACAATTTACAGGAGTTTTACAGGAGTTTTACAGGAGCTTTACAGGCGTTTTACAGGAGTATTACAGGAGTACAGGAAAATTTTCTGTTTTTTAGAAGTTTCCACAGTCCTGGAAAAAAAAATTCAAAATTCCAGAAGTTTTCCAGGAATTCCAGGAGTAGTGAGCACCTGTAAAATGGAAAACGATCATTATGGCAAAGATGATGGAGAATGATTAGTATGGAAAAGATGATGAGGGTGAAGCCGGTTTGAGGATGAGTGGAGTGATGGTAGAAGTATTTCAAACTCTAAACATTATATCGACCTACCTCAGGATTCTTTATGGACCAGCAGCAAGCTAGACCCCCTTTCTGTTCAGAGAAGTTAAACTCCCCATAGCCTACAGCAAGAATATCCTATAGAGGGAGCCACAGAGGGACAAGAAACATCACATCGACACATTTAACTAGTAACAGGGAGAAAAGTAAGTATAATAAAAATAACAAAACAAAACCGAAGTTAATCCACTCGGTAAAAGAGAGCTCTATACTAAAAAAAGTAGAGCACAAATACCAAATATTAAAACAATAAAATGGATAAAATCACAAAAACGGTAAAAATGGCAACATCGATGTTTCACACACTATGGTGATCATCAGACTAAAAAAAAACGAAAGAGTTGTGCAGTTTTAAAACTCCAAGCCTGGAACTTGTTTAGGTGTCGACATTTACTGATTAATTCAGATCTTTTGTTCAGTAAGTTACGCTTGTCCGCGTTAAGAATGCATAGTTTCTCACATAACCATAAGTTGCATGTTTTGTTCCGGCATTGTACACTCTGGCGTGTCTCAAAATACGGACCATTTGATTTGGTAAGTAGTTCCTGAATCCTTTAGGTCCCAGATATATTTGGACAGGGTTGTGCTGTTAGCGTGCTTGCGATGTTCAAAGGTCGAGGTGTGGCCATTAAAGCGCCATTTAAAACTGTAAAAAATATTAAATTTATTGTAAATTATTGGTAACTGTACCAGGTGGTTCTCTTTTCAATAAATGAATAATTCAATGTATAGAAGAAGGAAAACTTTATCTGCAAATCTAAGTTCTTCTGCACCTGATTAATCACCCAAAAGAAATGCTTACAAGCAGGCAAACGATAACCGTTTTCCCTTCTTGCATATGGTTTGACATGCAATTGTTAATGTTTATAATTGTTAATAAATCTTGTTGATATTTATGGTATTTATGTTAGCCTAGCTCGTTTTCGAGATAATAATATCAAGATATTATTTCAATCAGAAAAAGACTAGTGATGTTCATTTGATTTCAAAATAAACGACTTTTTATAATAAGAATAATATAATTGGATTACGGGTGTTCCGTTACATCTACAAATTCAAATCTCAAAATACTGACAACTGTATCAAAACTAAACATGTTTTGGTAAGTTCGAATAAAGTGTATGATCGTTTCTTGGTGCTCAACCTAAAGTTAAAGACCGAAAAAAAAGGCTTTCTTGAGTCTTCAAAGAAAAAAAAACATATATAGCGAAAACATGTTTCAACTTACAGGATTACGCTTGTTCCAAGCGAGACAGCTGACATTTCTACCTTTTGTCAAGGCACAGGTGTAAGACCACAATTTATTGAGGTTAGGTCCTAACTGCGCTAGGCTGATTGAACTACTGGTCGGGATATCTTCCTTTTTTTCATCATCGATATCTTGAATGAAAAAAATAGTAACAAATGAGCGGTATCCATACATACTAATAATTTATTGTTACTTTGACATAAAATACTGAACGAGAAACTTGGTAACATGAGAAAACATATTATAAGGTTTCATTAACTAATTATCAGTAAAAAGATCTTGGGTTTGTTCAAATTGGGCTTCCATCAATTATCTGAGAGACTCGACGAGCCTTCTCTGCCTACTTGAAAAAAAGTCTGGTGAACAGGCGTGCATTGTATTATACTTGAGATATATATAAGTACATAAATTTTTAAGCTTTTTCTTAGCAAAAATAAATGTAAAACCGCAAAAAATTCAGGTGTTAGTAATCCACAAAAATTGTATCCCACTAATTTTTCTTGTTGTACTGTAAAGTGAGAGTACCTTTTACAACGTCTAGTCCCCTGTATTGTGCTTGCTTAGGCTGATACGTGTTTAGGTTCAACATCCTCTCCATTACGAACAGATCTCTTTGCATGTTTTCCGACTGAGACAGAATAAAAAAATGTCTCTGTTTTACGCATACAAACATTTAAATGTTTAAAATACATTACTCATTTTGTGTAAAAATCACCCCCTCCTAAAAAACCAGGCCATTCAGAAACTATAACAAGTAGACAGGAGGTACTGAAAATATTAAACCAAATGGTTCAAGTTGAAGAAAAGGAATGGTGATTAGTTCCCAAAACCAGGAACTGAAGAAATAACATAATTTAAAATTTATTACTGAATAAGCACTAAAACTCTTGAAAAGAAAAAAGCAGAAATCTTCAAAATTTGTGTTTTTATTAACAGTTAATTTACTTGTTAAAGAATTCTGCTAACCTTGAGTATTTGTTCAGCTTTCATTGCTGCGATTTCCTCTGAACTTTTATCTTCAGCTTCTTTTTCCTTGAGTTCAGCATCTTCCTCAAATGATTGACTTTTCAAAGTAAATACACTAGCTCCTGGAGACAGGACAAGTAATTAAATGGAGCGACTTGCTTGACAAAGGTTTTGTTCATGAGTGAGGCAGTGATATCAAGTTACGTTAGTTAATTGGTGCCACATAACTTATGTTAATTTATTTTAATCAATACAAATTACAGGATGTCAAACACTTTAGGGTTCCCAAAACTTAGTACTTTAAGACACCGTTACATATAATTTATATATAATTACTTGTATATACCAGCTTGGGTACGCACGATATAATTGGTTTTGAAATAGTATAATATAATAAATAATATAAATAAGTAATGACAACTCTCCTAAAGGGACTTTTCAGTGTCGTGTTAAAATCTCCCTCTCTCCCAGTTAAGAATCCCAACTGGTAGGAGGCAAACCAGTTGGCTATTTACAAAGCGTGGTGAATTTGCCCCTAGGATCACCGGGGACAAATTCATTCTGTAGTCCTAGTCGGAAATTTGAACACGGGTCTTCCGCATTTAAATCCCCAACTCTGACCACTGAGCCACGTTGCTCCTAAAAAAGTGTGCGTCCAACATGTGAGACAATACTTATATCCGATACAGTAGATAATGACACCGAAACAGGATGGGAGACAGGAATGATTGCTTTATGTCCGTTTTGTGCACGGATTTTATTTGAATATATTGCAAAAAAAGCAAGAGATTTTCAAGAGTTTAAAAACACTCTTTGTTTTATTTTATTAACAGCATTTTGTAATTAAGTTCACAAAACCACGTGTTGCTCTAAATTGAGCTGCTTATGGGCACGTTTTGTCACGCTCTATGATTCATTTAATAAAAGTATTGCAGATTAATATGGATCAGTTACCTCGCTGGTGTATACTAAATCACTTATTCTATTTTAATTCCGGTGGATAGTGGCTTAGTGAATATCTACCGCGAGCCTTTGGAACTCAATATATATTCTGCCACTATGCACCTCAATTATAAGAAGTGTTAAATATCATTAATGACAAAATCCAAAAAACAAAAACAAAACTCCGTAAATGCAGGTGCTACATATACATTATTATAAAGATGGATCCCCTACAAGTATTGCAAACCAAAAAGGAGAATAAAATAAAACTTTTGATGTGGGTGTAAGAAATGGTTATTTTCAACACAAATTTCAATGTCCTGTATGAGCACTTTTAAAAAGTGTTTTGATGGAAAAGAAAATATAGGAAACAAGAAGTTTAAAGAACAATTCTGAAAAGGAAGGATTTTTATAAGAACATAGGATTGAATTGAACCTTTTATTTGGAAAGAAAAACAAATTTCTTTTGCTTATGGGAGAGTATAGAAAAAAAATTCAAAGTATTATGGTGAGTCAGACTATTGCAAATCCTGCAATAGTGTACAAGGTAATACTGCTTAACAATTAACCCTCAATGGCAATCAACCACAGTAGGTGTCAATGGCCCAGTTGGATGAAGGCCGAAGGGATTGTTTAATCAGAGTCTTTGACGCCAAGAGGCCTCATTCTTTTAGTATCTAATGGCATTAACAAAAGTTAAAGAGCAGTTATTGAAAACTAACCTAAAGGGAAAAACATGTGTCTTTCACTACGAGGGGACTACTGTTTGTAACATTTGCCAATAGACTTCGATTTCATGATTATGTTATGTTTATCAAAATCACGTGACAATTCTTTTTGGCTGCGTGTAAAAGAAGGTGCTGAGAAGCCAGTTACTGAATGTGCGCTAGAATTGTAATGTCACGGAAGGCGTTTAATAATGAATTTTTTTCACACCTTTTCAACTGTAGAACGCACAGAATTATGTTTTTTCCTTTCATTGTTTGATTTATTTTCTTCTTTTAACCTAAATTTTTGCTATTATAGCTTTTCACCGCCAACTTCGCCATGTTTGCCATGTGTCTGATCACGTGAGTCATTCCTGTTTATGTACAAATAAAATTCGTTTATCGGCGAGTCGACTGAATTCTGTGTCGACCATAAAAACTACTGATAACAGACTTTATGTTAGCATACAGGTGTATAAGATTTGCAGTAGTTAACAAGGTAATATTACCATGTGATAGTATGAATAAATCAGTCACCAACCTGAAACACTTTCTGAGGCTTCGCTGCTTGGTCGAACAGAACCAGTACTTACACTTTCAGTTTCATCAAGGTTACTACCACCAGTTTTTCTACCGCTGGCCGGCCGGCTTAGGCTTTCAAAACGATTATCATCATCATCACTCTCACCTAATAACAACACACAAAAATGTGATAAAGGTTTTGAATGATTATTAATGAAGTACCTATACACGTCATCTTTGAATTGGAAGGAGCATCACCACATACTGTACATTGTAACACCTTTTCATTTGTTGGTTATAGTTGTAATTTTTATCAACTCCATGATTTTTTTCTGCGATAAACATTATTCAATAAGCTACTGAATGAATAAATGAAGATATAAATTTTATGTTCCCTCGTTATAAACAACATCTATCATAAAAAATGTTTTCAGTACTTGAAATCAAAATCGGTATTTTTATGGGCTTATGTAACTTCCTCAAATTTTGTCATGAGTTAATGGGAGAAAGCACAAAATTGGCAATGACAATAGAATTGCGAACTTTGCGATATCAGGAAGATTGGGGCAAAGCATATTATAAAATCAATTAGTGCGAAACCTTTGAAACTTTGTAACAGAGTGATAAGTATTGTAATAAAATTTTTAAAACTATGGAAAATGATTAACAAAAAGTTTCATATCACTTTATAATGTAAAAAATATTGTCATGATCATTATTACCTTGAATCTAACCCTAACCAAAGCCTAAATAAACCATACAGAAGTGTAGGTTGTGGTAGTCACACCTGCTTTTTCAATCTTTTCCGAGCAGTACGTATCATATATGTCCCAGGTTGTAGCTAAGCATCCTGTATCCTACCGAACATAGTGCATCATTAATTAAGACTGATTCATATATTACATACAGACAGTAGACACGTAGAGGGGAAGACAGGAGACATAAAGACAGACAGCGATGCAACTAGAACAAATAGATGGTTAATTGCTTTGACACATGGTTTGAAATAAATATTGGCCCAACCGCTATCGAAAAGTTAATCTTGCTTTGAAGTCATCAAAAGATCACCTAAATGGTGTGTATGAATTATTTTAGTCAGTGCGAACCAGTTTGACGTTATAATCGCACTGCATTAAACCACTAGGTTAGTTTATCACAATCCTGAGTATAAATTGGATAAGAAATTAACATTTTTTAAATGGATGGATGGGTGGGTGAGTAGATGGGTGGTTGGGTGGATGAGTGTGTGGACGAAAATGGATTTGTGGACGAATGTGTGGGTGGATGGAAGCATGGATAAATGATAGGTGGGTGGACGTGTGAATGGGGGTGGGTGAATGGATGGAAGTGGGGATGGATGTGTAGATGGATGGGTTTGTCGAAGGATGTTGGGTGGATGAGTGTGTGGATGGTAAGATGGATGGATGGATGAATGGGTGGTATATGGATGGTAGGTAGATAGATATCTAAACAGACATAACTACAATGCCGCTGAAAAAAAAGCAAAACAGTTACTGTTCATTAGCAGGATACCTCAATTTTGTGCAATTTTACAATTGGTTTCGGCTCTAGATGGGTGATGTGGGTAGATGTATGGATGTATGGTAGGTCAATGGATGGTTATGTGAATGTGTGGATGAATGGTGGGTGGGTGGATGTGTGCTTGAATAGGAGGATGTGTGATGGGTGGGTGGATAGATAAATGGTAGGAAGTGTAAGTACATGAATAAATGGCTGTATGGAAGGATAGCTATTGGTGAATGGGTAGGTGGGTGGATTTGTAAATGGATAGACGGACTGAAGGATGGGTGGGTGGATAGATGTGTGGGTGTGTGGGTAGTCAGACGAATAGATGGATTTGTAGGTGGATGAATCAGTGGTTATGAATGAATAGTGTGTGTATATGTGTATGTGGTGAATGGATGGTTTGTTGGAAGGATGGGTGGACGACAGGTGTGTGGATAAATCATTAGGTAGATGAACGAATGGTTGTGTTTGTGGATGCTTTTGTGAACGGATAGTTGTGTGGATGTGTGGTTTGGTGGATTAATGTTTGTCTAAATTGATTTGTGGATAAATGAGTTGGTGGATGGATAGGTGGGTTGATGGGTGAATGGATGAATGCGTGGACAAAATTAATATGTAGGTGGATAGGTGTGTGGAGGAATGGGTAGGTAATAAGATGAGTAGGTGAATAGATCAATGGATGGGCGTGCGTGTGGTTAGGTGGAAGCGTGGATGAATTGGTGGGTAGATGAATGAATTAATAGTGTGTGTGAATTTATGGTTGTGTGGAAGGATGGTTGTGTGGTTGGGTAGATGGATGGATATGTGGATAGATGTGTGAATGGGTGCATGGAGGAGGTGTATATGGATGGTTGAGTAGATCGAAAGGTAGGTGGATGGATGAATAGATTGGTGTGTGAATGGGTGTGGATGTATGGATGGATGTATGGATAGAATGATGGATAAATAGATTGTTTTTTAACCTGTATGCTGAAAAATGAGCTTTGCTCCGAAAACATTTCTCACAAGAAGAGTTACTAAATTAAACAAAATTACAACCGTGATAAAGATTGTTAACGGGTGGATAGTTGAACTGGTATATGGATTGCTAAGACTAATAGTTTGAAGTTAAAGCTAAATCCTTTACGAGCCTAGTGGCCCATGGAGCGGGCGCTTATCTCCCGTTTCTGTAGTGTTAAGCGGATGAG
>JAOBBB020076808.1:0-13828 GCA_025331005.2 Zoanthus gigantus
GACGCGAAAGTCTAACCATTTGCAGATGTTAGAGCAAAGGCAGCACTTTCTCCTCAATTATTTTAAGACCCTGAGTGATGGTCCGGCCGGGAATCGAACCCGAGACCTCCCGCACAGCAGACTGGCGCCTTACCAACTGGGCTAACCACGCAACTGAATCATCGGTTTACTTATATTACGGTCATTACAAAATACAAGTTCCAAATTTGTCCAGGACCCTGCTCTAAAAATCGCACTTTTTAAGCAATTGAGCTTATATCTCTGATTATAGATTTAATTTTCTCAATATTTTCAGTTCTCTAGAACAATAATATTTGGTTATTGTTCTTCGTTTAATTACGCGCATATCTTTAAAGGAGAACTGAACCCTAAAATTGACCTTTCATCGTTTGAACATTTAGCATAGTAGAACAACTATATGAAGTTTTTTTAAGCTGTTAGCTGAGCAGTTTAGAAAAATTTGATGTTTTGTAACGAATCAACAAAATATGATCGGCGGCTCAATATGTGATGTCACCGGTTGTTTTTGACGTAGGTTACGATATTAGAATGATTAAAACAAGAGAAAACATGGTTACTGTGCGGCTTTTAAAGAACTTCGCAAGATATAGATCGCCCAAAAAATTTCAAGATTTCGAAGAACACTGGCGTATTTAAGCTCTGAATATCGTAACCTACGTCATACCATACCGCTGACAATCTCTAGAAAGTTTTCGTAGTTTCTATATTTAATTTCTCAATGTAATTTGACTTTAAATTAAAACAAAAACTTCAGAGTTAATCAGTAGATTCAAACAGAAATAGGTTAGTTTCAGCATTCAGTTCTCCTTTGAAGGCCGGGAAGCTGAACTCCCAAATTATTGTTTGATTCGGTTGAAGTGCATCTATTTGACATTCCCAAAAACTAGATTTTAGAGCGATCCGCTGATCCGTATTTTGAAAAAGTATTACAAAACAGGCTAGTGAAATCTGCAGTAGGGCAACATATTTCACATTGATCGCGGCCTCTGACGTCACAACGTCAAATCAAAAGTTCCCGCTCTGTTTATTAATGGTATTTTTTGAGAAATTATCAAATAGAGACAATATTTCATTTGTATAAAGTTATATCTGTTAAAAAATCAACAGCACAAAAGACTTACGGTTCGCCAAAAGGAATTTTAAAACGTGGCCTTTTAGTGACGTTGTAACGCCAGGCGCTACCAACTTGTTTTATATCGTTATCGTTATATGAGTTAGCACATTTTATTTATTTATTCCTAAGGACACGGTTGGAGAAATTGGTATGTAAAACACATTTCTGAATTCCCTTGCAGATGTAGCCGAAGATATCAAAAAATAATTTTGGAGTTTAGTTTCCCCCTTAAAGGACGGGGAATGGCATTATTTAAAATTCCTGAAAGTAGCTGGGTATCTTCCATTATCAAATGCAAAGAGTTAGCAATCGAAATGCTAATCTTTTACTCTACTTGAAGCAATGACTACATAATTCAATTTAGATTTGATTGAATCAACTGCCACTGTTTACAGTCTGCTTCACTGACATAAAATTATAAATTATAACCTTAGGTAAAAACTGAACAAAGATACAGTAATCACAGAGCAAGCGCTAGATGGGAGACACCAATGGGCTGGGGAAGAGCTCTGCCAAAGGCACCGCAGGCGCAGACTGCCAGAAAGGTTGCTGGATATGCATCTAAAGCTGAGCACTTTTTTGGAAAATTATTAGGGCACCTGATTGTTGGTCTGGCCGGGAATGGAACACCTGGTACACCTACAAGGCTTGCCAGGGGACGCTATACCCCCACAACCTTTCCAACTTTAGTTCTATTTATTTAACTTTCCTGTCTAAAATTCAATTAATTTTGAGTTAAAGTTAAATTTTCCGTTGCATTTCCCTCTCTTTCTTACTTTCAAATTACAGATAGAAGTTAAAAGATGTAAAAACTTAGACTTTTAAAATATTATAAAGTTTTCAACTTGCAGAATATCATTCTCAATTTTTCGAAAAATGGTATCGTGTTTTACATATTTTACAAAGGTGCTCTAAAATTAAAAACATTAATTCGACACTGTGAAAGGACGAAGGACAATTGCTTCGAACACTTGAGTCTGAAGAAAACGTTTTTCGGCTAATGTTCGTTAGTGCAACATCGCCCATACTATCATAGTAATAAGAAAAAACTGTGAATTTTAAATGTGAAATTTCCAGTTACTTATAAAACAATTAGGCAATTCATCGTCTAAAAACATTTTAGGCTGAGATTCTTAAAATTTACTCCAATTAAAGACTGGAAACCCTTACAAGAAAGAAGAGAGGGCAGTCTGGCCTATATGTTCATTGTATAAACCAAGCCAGTGCACCAGCTTGTTAAACCTATAAACGGCAACCTATTGAAATCTGAAAAAAAGTTTTAAAATTCCCGAATAATCATTACAACAGCTGAAAACCATAATTTACACATTATGTACAAGAACTTCCAATGTGACAGATGGGAAAAGATTTTACAGTAAACAACACCTTGAGAACTTCACAAATTGGTTAAGGTCCTACAAAAATAGCATAACTTAAGAAGCGGGGAAAATGAACATTCTTTCTTCTAAGACCTTGAGAAACAAAAACAATGCTCCTTAGGTTTAAATGTAGTAAAAACCGGCAACTTTTATTTACTTTAGTTTTATAGGAACTGAGGGGGAAGTGGGACCTTGTCCCTGTTAATTAGAGCCCAGGGCCCATTGATTAACTACGAGGAGGTGTTTTAAGTCAAATATTTTCGTCTTTCAGCTTCGATTTCCCTTTGACGCTGCATTATTACTTCATTTTGTTGTTTGATTTTGGCTATCCTGGCATCAAGATCTTTCTCTTTAGACTCGGATGACGTGGTTTCAGTCTTGAACTTTTTGACAATAATTAGTTCTGGTTTGGAATTACACAGTTTAATTACAGTCTTCATTTCTGACTCCAGTGGTTTCTTTACTCCTGTACTTGCTGCGTCAGAAGTCTTGGCCCTTTTAAGGCATTGTCGAAGGTCCCCTGCTAAAACACATTGCTCACTTTCACTCGGTTGATCTTTAGCGTTTGCAGTCACATTTTGACAAGAGCTCAATAGAAAAGAAAAACAGTTTAAAAATTATTCACTGTCTGTGGGAGTCAGGTTGGCGTAGTAGTCATCAGTCGCGCCTCCCACTTTAACGACCCGGGTTCGACTCCTGGGCTCCGCACGTGGGCTGAGATCTGTTTATCTCAATCTGATTCGAGGGTTTTTCTCCGGGTACTCCGGTTTTCCTCCCTCTACAAATTCGACTTTCGCGCCAAGATTTGAGTGGTCGAGCGATTAAACATTAACCTCTGGCTAGGAAGAATGGGCAACCACTTCCTTCGTAACTGTCGTTAAATAAAGTGTTTGTTTGTTTGTTTGTTTGTTTGTGTTGGGAAGTAAGGCAAGACCAGTTTAGTTTCCGGTATCACATTTTGTTTTGTTTTTTGTTATTTTATTTTGTTACAAAACCTGAATCAAACTATTTCTCAACCATTCTTCTAAAATTGTTTCGCTACCAAAATCCAAAAGCTGTGGCTTTCTGGTCACTCGACTGACAAGAGCATTGTGCCAGTATAACATACTTGGAGTGTTCCATAACTGTCTAATCCTAAATATTGTTTTACGTTTCTTTTACCTACATTACATAAACAGCCACAAAGCTCGTCTCATAACAACTTATTTAGTGAGGTTACTCTCAGTAAACTCTAACCTCTATTGGTAGTGAATCATAAGTTTATTACAGTCATATTATTCAATTTAAAGCAAAGATTAAACTTCTCGAATATAATCCAGAATACAAAACAAGGAAATTATTGACGCTCCCAAAATGAAAAGGACAACTTGAAATAAACAGATATGTCGCCTCACGTAATATAAAGTAATACAGATTACGAAATCCAAGAAGCTTTTGCTTGTGGAATCCGGAATCCACTGAGGTGGAATCCTGAATCCAGTACCTGAGATTCGGAGTCCACACCATAGATTCCGGAATCCAAACACTATTTGCTTGTGTAATCCGGAATCCTACTCTTTGGAGTCTGGAATCCAAGTCTAGGAATCTGTAATCCTGGAAAACAGACGTTTTGCAATCCAGAATCCACTGAGGTGGAATTTTGAATCCAGTACCTGGAATCCGGAGTCCATATCATGGAATATCGAATCCAAGACTCTCATGGATTCCCTTACATGGGGCGAGAAATGATATGTTTAGATCTGGGCCCCGTTGTTTAAAAACGGATTAGCACCCAAGGAATTTGCTCTGTATATTTGGTAAGCCTGAACAATATTTTATAAGAACTGTAATATTTTCTTATAGTTCTAAGGAACTGATGCTTGAGAACTTTGCTTAACCCAGGGTTAAAATTAACCAGCCTTTGAACAACCGAACCAAGAATTGTTTTTTGCTTCATGATATTGTTTATTTACATAAATTTATTTATCCTAGGTTGAAATGTTTCCTTTTCGCTATAAGTACAATAGTGTAAGAAACTGACCTTGTGATACAGTTGCTCTCACGAAAGACTAATGATTGAAACGTCACATTGCATTACTTACGGCAAGAAGTCAAACATTTCAACCTTGAGTTTATTAAATCACGTGTTTTCCTACAGTAAACCGGTACGCCGACATAAATACTTTTCCAAACACCATAAAATTCCGGTTATAAGCCCTGGACTTATGCAGTTTGTAAGGGGTTTTATTAGGGTTTATGACCTGGGGCTCATAAATGAAATAAAGAAAAGCAATTTAAAATCTCTGAAGATTGATCGTGATTTGGTACAAAATCGAACTGAGTGGAAGACATCCATTAAGAAACCGACCTACCCATGCATGCATGGAAAATACGGTAGACGTTTAAAATGTGAAGGATCATGATGTTTCGAAATTAGTCGCAATAGTGTTGATGGAAACACGTTTTCTAATTTCTAAATTAACTTTCAAACTTTATCATGAATGGAATGCACTCCTATTTTCGGAACAAAGTCAAAACTTAACATTTGTGAACGTACTGGAATGCAACAAACTGAAAGCTTCGAGTTCATCTTTGGTAAACTTTTAATATAAAGATAAACAATAAAAAACTATTTTCCACAATCTATTCGAATTGAGCAGGGAGCTTACATCTGGGAGGGCTTACAACCAGATGACTTTTTTGTTTCCAAGTGGATGTGCCTATAACAAGGAAGGGCTTGAAAGCCAATGGGAGAAAGGGGAGGTGGGCGAGAGGGGGTTTATAAGCAGGGACAGGTGGTTTATAACCAGAAATTACAGTATTCAGTAAGTACTCTATTGAGATATTCTATTTTCCAGTGAGCTTCTTTAACTAAACGACTTAACAAGTTAAACAAATTTAAACGGAAAATTAACTAACCTTTTTCTATTTTGTTTTTACGATATCTTTCTGAAGAAACTTTTTGAGATTTGAATTTTCTTAGTGCTGCTGTCCCATAAGCGTGGCGCTCATTGGACTCATTTTTACTCTTCTGTGACACAATGGAATTGTCCTTTACAACAGCAGAGAATTGAGAAGTGCCTTTTAACTTATTTTCTACTCGGTCATATCGATCATATCGTTCATCTCTTCTCTTCTGTGGCACAATAGAATTATCCTTCTTTACAACAGCAGAGAATTGAGAAGTGCCTTTTAACTTTTTATTTTCTACTCGGTCATATCGATCATATCGTTCATCTCTTCTCTTCTGTGGCACAATAGAACTATCCTTCTTTACAACAGCAGAGAATTGAGAAGTGCCTTTTAACTTTTTATTTTCTACTCGGTCATATCGTTCATCTCTTCTCTTCTGTGACACAATAGAATTATCATTCTTTAAAACAGCTGAGAACTGAGATGTGTCTTTTAACTTTTTATTTTCTATTCTGTTCTCGTAGGATTTTTGTGTTTTCTCTTCTTTCAACTTGGGTACTGAATCTAGCCGTTTTGAGTCTTCAGTTACCGTCCTTAACTCCTTGTATTCTCTCGAATTATGAATTTGTTTCCTTTTTTCTGATTTACTACTAGTTTTTGCTACATCCTTTCGATCTCGTGATCGAGATCTACTTCTGTTTTCAAGTTTTCTATTGTTTCTATTTGGAAGAATGTCTCTGCTACTGACTTTGTTATGTCTAGGATCCTTGTCCATGCATCTGTTTCTGTAACTAGCTCGCTCACGTGATCTGCTATGCCTCAACCTTTCACGTGACCATTCTCGAGATCGATTCCTTCCTCGGAATCTTTCCCTTGATCGAGAGCGACCAATGTGTGAAAGAAAACGATCTTTGTAAGAAGGAGAACGACCTCTTTGTGAATGGGAATAATTTCTACGTGACTGAAATCTAAACCTGTGTTGATCTGAAGGTTTCTCAGGTAATAGTCGATGAGAAATGTTTTTGCTCTTGGATTCGGAATACAATCTTCTCATTCGAACAGCAGATTTAACAGTCGGCTGAATATCCTCTTGATCAAAGTCACTATCTCTGCCTGATGCACCTCCACCAATACTTATTTGATCATCATCAACTTGACTTTCTTTTGTAGCACCTTTCTTCGGTTCATGGATTTCCTTTGTTTTCTTATTCTTGTTTGAAGCTTTCAATATCTTATCACTAATACTGTCATTAATGAGTTTCTGTTTCGTTTCACAAACGACTTTACTATTTGGAGATTTCTTATTTGAACTATCTATATGGGAGTCGTTGCTGACAGAAGAATCATTAGATGACATTGACTCAGAATCTGAACTAGAACTGCTCTCTGAATTAAAATTACTTATCTCCTTTTCACCTTTGTTCACATTCTCCTTTACGTTACTTTCTTCCTCAATTACTTTCTTTTTATTATTTTCACCACTGTTTTCACCTGTACTGCCACTTTCGCTAACAACTGTTTCTTTTTGTGTTTCTTGTTTCTCTTCCAATATGCTGGCATTTTCAGCAGCCGAACTTATTTCCTTTAATTGTTTTTTTACCAGCTCTTTGTCTTTTTTCAATACTTTACTGTCTGTATCCTTGAAGATGTAATCACCACGCAAACCTACAGTGGCTGAATCATTTAGTATAGTTACAGTAATGTTGTCTACCACATCTACTTCGCTGTCCAACAAATCACTTTCTTCTGGCATGTCAACATCATCTGAACTAGGTTCACATTCATTCTCACACGACTCCCTTTCAACAACTTGAGAGACCTCAAATGATTCAACCTCATCATTATTTTCATCATCAACCTTTACTGTATCGTAATCATCAGAATCATTGTGTTCAAAAACAACATCAACATATCCATTATTGCTATTTTTATCTTCATCAATCAAATCAAAATCACCTCCAAGTGAGATGTCATTTCCTTCGTTGCCCTGTGAAATTTCATCTTTAACTGAAACATCACTCTGGCCAACACAGTCATCATCATCAAAATCATCACAAATTTCAACTAGATCATCACTTTTTTCATTTGTATCACTGATCTCAATTTCCTCATAATCGGTAGTTGATGATTCATGATCAGATGACCAATCTTCATAATAAGTATTATTCACTTTTACAACTGACCGCTCCTGTGATGAATGGCTGACATAGCGAACATCTTCTCTTGGCACCTTTAAAACTTCACGATATGAGGAAGGATGCTGTATAAATAGAAAAAAGGAAATTTAAATCTTATAAATAGAAAAACGGCGACTAGAAATTTTTCTTATTAAAAATATTTAAGGCTGAAATTATTAAAAAGTTATAAAATCACAAACGTTTTCGATCAACTTGATCATCTTCAGGTTATGAAATGCGGGTAAAATGTTTTCGCTTAAAAGGAATGTGAAACAAAGAGTCATAGTTAAGTAATTCCCCTGGGGAACAGGCAGAGTTCAAAGGACTTGATTTGTTTGTTAAGAGTAGGTTTTAAATTAGCAATGTAAATTGCTTCTTTGAACTTTCTCGCTTTCCAATGCGGCGCGGAATCCAGGGTTTTCCATACAAACTCGTGTTCTTTTTTCTGGGCGATGTGACGTGCTGGTTCAGAATTGTAGTTTGGATCTTCATGTTCTGTTTTCCTTACTTCAAAATTTCTGCATGTTTCGCAAACCTGAAGATGATCAAGTTGATCGAAAACGTTTGTGATTTTATAATTTTTTAATAATTTCAGCCTTATATATTTTTAATAGTTTTATAGAGAACTCAATTTTAAACAAATTTTTCTTAAATGGAAAGGTTTGAAAATTCTATTCAATTACAATCATCACATAACATCACTATGCTATGAAGTTAACAAAGTATCATTGGTTAATTACCAAGGTAGTGTAAAAAAAGGAATAATGATTGACGTGTAATTTAAAGAACCCAGGATTCTGAGCTACCTTAAATTTTCAATTACATGTTAGATGAATAACCTTTGTCGTGACACTTGTCAGTTTTAAATTATCGTTGTTCAAACTTGGTGACAGCTCAAAAATTACCCGATACGACTATGCGTCACAGTTGACAGACAAAAGAAATGCTCAAATGAAGATTACTCACCTTCACTGGTGAATTTTCAAAACTGAATTCTAAACTTGAAAGTATTTCTTCAATAAGGGTTGTCCCTTGCACAAGGACAACGACTTGAACGCAGGCGTGCAGGGTGATCTTGGGTAATTTCTAAGCGCACAAAGTGGTACCGGGTAATCTGAAAATTTTTGGTTTGGTTCCAGGTATATAAAGACATATTTATTTTTATTCATCTTTCTTTCTTCATATATATGTGCGGGGGCTTCTATCATGCCTCCTCGGGTTTTGGCCTCTGGACTAAAAAACCTACTGGGGGAATAAATCTTGAACAATGGTACAAAAGAAACCCGGGAAAATTATAAAGACAGTTTTAAATTTACATGCTTCACTTGTTCGTTGAAACCCTCTCTCAACCAACAAGTGAAGCATTTTAATTTAAAACTGTCTTTATAATTTTCAAGGTTTTCTTTTGTACCATTGTTCAAGATTTATTATAATTAATTCTATTTCTTTATATATGCTTGTCATTGTAGCTAAGTAATCCATTTCGCACTGAAGAAGGCAAAGGTTTGTCGAAACATGTTTGCAAAAATATTAGTTTAAAAAGTGCTGTGTGTTTCTTAAGAATATTCATTCAAAGTAATCTTCTTTTAAGGTCAAACAAAAAAATGAAACTCGGCGGAAGGAGATTGAGAAATCAAAGAGACAAAAATCAGCCCTTAAAGAAGCAGAGTATCTCGCAAGACAACAGTTATTAAAAGAGGAGAAAGAAAAACAGACACGATTAAAGCAAGAGGAAGCCGCCATTCAGAAGGAGATGGCTAGAATTCGCCGGGTAATCGAAAACGAAAAAAAGCTGAACAAAGAACAAGAAATGCGGTAATTTATATACAATCTTTATTAAGGAAGCTTACATCATTATAAATAAGATAACATTAATTTATATCATAAAATAGGAACAAAACAGGTGAAAAATAGCATACATGTAGAAACTATAATTATTAAAAATGATATATGAACTTAAAATTTGGCCCTAGATAGGCCACGCTTGAATGCAGCTAAGGTTGGAGATTCCCTTTGTGTAATTTCTAAGACATTCCAGCGATTTGTGAATGTTACGCTTGGATCTAGTGTTGTAATGTTGCTATTGAACGAATAATGAAATGGGTGTATGAAAAGGTTATTAATTGATTGGTAAGTAAATATTGTTCAGTGCTCAAAAAAAACTTGTTCAAAGATGGGCTAAATTTAACCCTGGATTTAGCAAGAATTACAGCAGTAAATCCTTCTCTAAAGAAAAGATTACGATTCTTATAAAATACTGTTCGGGTTTTCCTAGGAACAAACTTGATAATCCCAAACTTACAGATAAAATCTATCTCTGTAAGGTTTGAAAGAAGAACATGGATTAAAAATTAACCCTGGGTTAGTGCTAATCGGCTTTCGAACAACTGGGCCCTATTTGTTTCTGCAGAGGTTTTGTTGTTAATTTTTTAAAACGTTACTTGAATTTGCTCTTAATGTAAGGTAAGTTTCTTTAAATTCATTTATAACTTTAGTTACTTTATATTGTCCTAGAGTTATGTTAAAATTATGAAAAATATATAATATTTGCCATTTTTAAAGTCAAAGACAAATCTCAGCCTTTGTGATGGTTATTATTTATTGTACGTCTCACAAGCATTAAGCTATTAATCTGTGGGAACCTGAGCCTGTTTGTTAGCAAATCCGTGCTAATGAGGCCTAAAAAGGCCGAAACAGCTGTTCATGGCTGCTAACATTCACTATTTCATATTATCTTCTGTGGGAACCTGAGTCTGTTTGTTAGCAATGCCATGCTGATGAGGCCTAAAAAGGACGAAACAACTGTTCATGGCTGCTAACATTCACTATTACTACTTATCTTCTGCAGGAACCTGAGCCTGTTTGCTAGCAATGCCATGCTGATGAGGCCTAAAAAGGACGAAACAACTGTTTATGGTTGCTAACATTCACTATTACTTAATATCTTCTGTGGGAACCTGAGCCTGTTTGTTAGCAAATCCGTGCTGATGAGGCCTAAAAAGGACGAAACAACTGTTTATGGCTGCTAACATTCACTATTACTACTTATCTTCTGTGGGAACCTGAGCCTGTTTGTTAGCAATGCCATGCTGATGAGGCCTAAAAAGTCCAAAACAGCTGTCCATAGCTGCTAACAATTACAATAGTTGTTAGGTTAATTCCCGCTACCAACGTGACCTTAGTGCTCATTTAGAATGGCTTCAAAGTAGCTACTATTCCGTACAGTATGCATTTTTAATACCGCATCCCACAAGCACTTTGCTTTCCCTATTTCTTATAATGTACAGTATTAATTGTTTTGTCTCAACAATATTTCAGCTTGACACAAGCAGCTGAAGTTCAAATATTAGCTGTCCTCTGAGCAACTGACTTTATTGTAATTTTAATTTGCTTTCATTAATAAATAAATACTTTATTTATTGTCATATACTTTATTTATTGTCGATTGCGGGAGAAGTGGTTGCCCATTCTTCCTAGCCAGAGGCTAATGTTTAATTACTCGATGGCTCAGATCTTGGTATGAAAGTCGAATTTGCAGAAGGAGGAGAACTGGATTACCCCGAGAAAAACCCTCGGAGTCAGATTGAGATTGACAAGTCTCAGCGCATGTGTGGAGCCCAGGACTTGATCCTGGGTCGTAGAGGTGGGAGGCGTGACTGACCACTATTCCAACCTGAGTCCCCACAACATTTAACACAAAGTGTGCTATTGGTTACTTAACATCAATTGATTAATTAAACTCCTTTTACAGTGAGCAGCAGAAATTGCAGGAGGCAGAATCACTTGCTCAACAGTTTTTGGAGCAAGAAGAGAAGAGGAGAGAGGAGAAAAAGAGAACAGAACATGAAGCCAAGGAACAAATCAGACGACAGTTGTTGAGAGAAATAGAAGAGAAAGCAGCACAAGAGGATCAAGAGAACAGAAGGGTAGGCAGAGAAAAACAAGAGAACATTCTGTTTTACTTTGATGCATCATCTTTGTTCTATTTCTCGTAATTCTCGTAATTGTTCATATTCTACTAACAAGAGAGCATTCTGTTTTACTTTAATTCATCATCTTTGTTCTATTTCTCCTAATTGTTATAATTGTTCTAATTCTACTAACAAGAGAACTTTCTGTTTTACTTTAATTCATCGTCTTTGTTCTATTTCTCCTAATTGTTCTAATTGTTCTAATTCTACTAACAAGAGAACTTTCTGTTTTACTTTAATTCATCATCTTTGTTCTATTTCTCCTAATTGTTCTAATTCTAGTAACAAGAGAACATCCTGTTTTACTTTGATTCATCTTTGTTCTATATCTCCTAATTCTCCTAATTGTTCTAATTCTACTAACAAGAGAACTTTCTGTTCTACTTTGATTCATCATCTTTGTTCTGTTTCTCATAATCTAATTCTAGCTGACAAACTAGGCACTTCAATTAGTCTTATAAAAATCTCCTTCAGTTCTTGTTGTAACATCCTTCTCCATAAAATTATAAATGTTTTGAACATCAGACTAGAAATGTATATAATTTCCCAACAAAAGAGGGGAGCTATATGATATATACAGTTGCCTAACCAAAGGGGGGACTTTTTCGATCCGATTCCTCAACTTTAGGGGGAGATTTCTGATAAAATTTTATAACTCTAGTTACAGATCTTTATGGTTAAATTGCCAAGCTCGACGGGTAGCTTTATGATCAAGTTCCCCAACCCTAGGTGGGAAGCTTCATGACCAAATATTTTAGCTGCGGATATATACATCATGTTTCTTCAGACTCCCCACAGGTGATACAAAATAAACTGTACACCTTGGCCTCCCCTCCCTCCTTTCGTGGTATGCAATAAAATTTGCGCAATTTAAGCAATAAACTTTGTATATATTTTTTTTACAGGTATTGAACAAATACTTTTCTGCGTGGTATTCTGTAGTTATAAATCAGCGTATCAAACTTGGCAAGGCCGCAGCACTTGCCGATTGGCGATGTAAGTTGCGAGCATGGAATGCATGGAAGACATTTGTACACCACGTGCGTTTTGATAAAGAGGCACAAGCTATTCAGCAAGAGATGAAAGAAAGACATAGGTAAGAACTATAGAGCCGTCATCCATCTAGGGACAATAACCCTAAAGCCGCGTCTGCACGAGCAATTTTTATGTGACAGTTTTTATGTGGCAATTTTTATTTGCTCGTGTAGATGAGCAAAATTGACCAATTTTTGTATGACAATTATATTTGCTGAAAAACTGGCGTGTTAGTTTTTATGTGGCAAATAAAAATTGTCACATAGAGAAAATTGTCCGTGTAGACGAGACAACACATAAAATTGGCAATTTTTTTGATGTCATCCATAGTTTCTAGTCTTCAATCATTTGTTTTCAAATAAAAAGTGCTTGTTTAGACGGAGCGTTAGTCTTCTTTGCAGCCGTTATGGGTCGTCACTCAAAGCTTCTCTAGTGGGGAGGGACCGTGAGACCCTGGTACCAACAGTAAGAACGACACAAATGACGGCTACGAAGGAGACTAATGGAGTGTCTACTGGCATATAAATAAAACTTGTCACATAAAAATTGCTCGTGTAGACTGGGCTTAACAGGTGTACAGTAGTTTCTCTTTTAACCTTTTGTCCTCTGGTGCCAAGGTAACATTTGGGGCCTCCATTAGGAATCTACACTTCTACCGGTCCTTTTCCAGACTGTTACTTGTCTCTCATCTCAGTCCCAAATCTTTCAGTTCAGCCTCAACTGATCCTCAGTCATGTTGTTTTGGGCCTGCTCCTCTTTCTCATCCCCTGTGGTGTCCACCTTTGTGCCACTTTTGGCAGGGTGTTGTTCGGCATTTTAAGAACATGGACTCCTGCTGTTGTAACCTATGAAGCGCGTATTTATGGTCTTAGTTCTTTCATAAAACTGTAAATTCTCACAACCTGTAGACAGCCAATCATATCTCTCACGTCATTTTGGTGCTTCATAGTGCTATAAAAACACCCCAATCAAAACGCACGTACTATCCAAATTATTTATAATTTCCCTTCAAAGATGGAACTTGTATCTTCAATTAAGAAATACAGTAAACGTGTTTCCCGTGCCTTCATAGCCTGGTGAAAACCGAGGGAAACGTTTGGGAGAATTCGAGAGCAGATCAGTGAAAACCCTTGACGCAGTCGAAGGTTTTTACCTGCTCGATAATTCTCACAAACTTTGCCGAGGTTTTCAACAGGCTATGGAGGCACGGACAACATGTTTTATTTCTTTTATAAAATT
>JAOBBB020076973.1:0-13810 GCA_025331005.2 Zoanthus gigantus
GAGTGATGGTAGTCTTCTTAGAAATGCCAGTTCTTTATCTAAAAATAAATTCCAAGTGATGTAAACATTGCTGGCATACAAGTGCCAAAAAGATCTGCAATCATTTTAAGGTCAGTTCTCCTTCGATTTCTCACTAAAACCAGCAAATATTCTTCCCAAAGGGGCAAATTTCGTTCTCGACCTTTTCGTCTAGATTTTTCTTCATTTCCTCGCCATAAGTTCATTCTGCATGCCTTTTCATTGACAACAGAAAAAACAAGTATAGTACATGGGATCACGTAGAATGTTAGTTATAAACAAGTTACGAATATCCGTTTTGAGGTCGCCCTTGTAGCAGAGCTCGTCAATGTTTTTATCGGTGTCACTTTCTTGTAAATTTCTATCCATATTTCTCGATCCTAATGACGACGACCCTGGTTGAGATTGATGTATCTTGTCTGCTGTCGACGTGGATTCAGTTTGCTCTCGAAACGAGTCGCAATAACTTCCAGCCTTAAATGATTGAGAGTTTAGCTGTGGAGAGTTTGATAAAGCAAGCAATGCCTCTACAAGATCCTGATTGGAGTGAGAGGACTTAGTGTCAACAGTTCTTGGCAATGAGGATTCAGTATTTTGGCTATTGCTCAATAAGACTTCACAATCTCCCGAGTCTGGCAAAGTGAAAAATGCAGCCTCCTGATTATGCTCGGACAACAACAAGCTTCTACAGCCATCGTTTACTGCGACAGGTTCATTTTGAGAGTTATTAATAAATTCCACATATTTATCATTTGACTCACACAAAGGACGCTTACCCGTCGCTCGTTGATGAGCCTTTTCCAGGCCGTTGCTCAGACATGGTAGCAGCAACAGGATCTGGATTTTCAGTAGTTGGACCATTTTCGCCCACAAAATGAAGGGAACATATAAAATGGTGATAAGAAAGCTTGGACAAGCTGAGTTGTTCTTTTGGACGGCGACATGCATGAATCCATGACTTCCCCTTCGCAGCGCTTCGCATTTTACCGGGGAAACGGACAAAAAATACCTCTTCTCCATAGCGATTAGTCATTGTTTTGGCATTAGGCTTTCTTGAGTCCTTATAACACAGGCCGTGAGAACAATGCTTCACCATATTCAATAGAAAACACGATATTTTCCGTAGATTTCTATACATTAACTTGCAAACAACAAAAGTGTTGTCCTAACTTTAGTAAGAACCAATCACAACGCGAAACTCATACCACGTGATCTGTATGGAAATGAGTCGTTGTCTTAGTAAGAAAAGGTGGATTCTTTTTTCCTTTATGAAACACAGGCAGCCCACAGTGCACATTAGGTAGCCCGAGTAAACGCCTGTAGGCGTCTAGTAACTCAGTGAGTGAGGACGCCTGAGGACGAATGAAAACTTTGCCGGTAGCGTCCTATTTCAATTTTATTAACTTCTAATAAAACATTCTTTGATTTTTGGATTCACAAAATATTCTTAATTTGTTCCCTCCATCCAATATCTTCTGGGCTGTCTCTGACTGCTGCTCCTTGGTCCGCTTGTATTTTAATTTTGAGGTATGGCAAGCCATACCATTCAAAAGTGTATTGAGTTTGCGATTGGGGATTGAAATTACAGCTGCCTATCGAGAAGTCGATCGCTATGAACAAGAAATCGCAACCACTGAACGAGAATGACGACTGGTGATCGAGAATGTTTCAACTGGTGATCGAGAATTTCAACTGGTGATCGAGAATTTCAACTGATGAACGAGAATCACGATCGAGTTCGATCGATTGAAAATTTCAACTGATGAACGAGAATCACGTGATATTACGTTGGAGATCTGGGTACGAGAACTTTTCTCGCCAAAAGGCCAGAAACATGGCGTCCAATGCTAGTGTGCAAGAAGAATTAGAGGAATTATTTTATTCTTTTATTCGCTGCATTGAAAAGGTCCAGGAATGTCTTAGTAACCGTGGCAGCATCCCACTTGAATACATAGAGCATAATTTAGAGGGGCATTTCCAGATTGTCTTAGCCATTTTTGTCACTTTACGCGAAAACAATGTAGACCAAGGAAACGACCTCTTTGTATTATTGCAAAATCTTGTTGGGGTGCTTGAGGAGCTCATAAAAGAGATAGAGAAGGAAAAAGAACTGAGGCAGCATTGTGAAAGAACGGTAAAGTCTGTGGTGCCCAATAAATTGAGAAGTAGTGGCGGAAGACCTATGTTTGACATTAGTAAGGAGATGATTGAAAACTTAAGAGAAACTGGAATGAACTGGAAAAACATATCTGTATGCCTTGGTATAAGCGAGAGCACTCTTTATTGTCGAAGACAATGCTATGGATTGGAAGAAAGCTATGCAGATATTTCTGACGAAGAGTTGATGTCAACAGTAACAGAGATAATTCAGAAGATCCCTTATGCAGGAGAATCATATATTAGTGGCGCCCTTCGAGCTAAAGGTGTTTTTGTTCAAAGATGCAGAATAAGAGCTATATTAAGACATGCTGATCCTATTGGTAGAGCACTGAGAAGAAGCACTGCAATCCAAAGGCGATGTTACAATGTTAAGGCCCCTAATCACTTGTGGCACATTGATGGTAATCATAAGATCGTTGCTTGGAGATTTGTTATCCATGGTCGTATAGATGGATACAGTAGGGCCGTTATTTATCTAAAATGTGCTACCAATAATTTGGCATCCACAGTACTTGACTTCTTTGTTCAGGGTGTAAGAGATTTTGGATTGCCTCTTCGAGTTAGAGGGGATCATGGAGGGGAGAATGTGGATGTTGCCCAATACATGGTTCATAACAGGGGTGAAAACCGAGGAAGTTTCATTGCAGGCAGGAGTGTACATAATGTTCGAATAGAAAGACTTTGGAGAGAAATGAACAGAGTGGTCATAAGGTATTATAAAGACATGTTTTGCTTTCTCGAAGAGCTAAACCTGCTGGATTCCAACAGTGAGCAAGATCTTTTTGCCCTGCATTACATCTATCTTCCTAGAATACAGTGCTCACTAGACCAATTTGTGGATCAGTGGAACTACCATGGATTACGCACTGAAAACTTCCACTCACCAATGGCATTGTGGCAGACAGGTATGATGAATAACCCTGAATGCTTACAGGAATGTACACCTGAGTTGTATGGAATCGATTTTGATTCAGGAGTATCTGGGATGAACCTTAATGACGGTGTTATGGTTCCTGAGAATCAAATTCAACCCACAGTTCAAGAAATGACCTTGTTGCAAAACCTTGTTCCAGACCCTTTGATGGATGATGGTAATTCAGGAATAGACATGTTTGTCAAAGTTTGTGATTTTCTCAAAACAATTTCAATTTAATTAATGAAACATAATGTTATATACTTACATCACTTTGTTTTATTTAACAAGTCAATCAATTCTTTAACATGTGAAATAACATTACTTGTGGTCCAATCAACTAGGTACAAGGAGTGTTAAAATCCTGCCAAGTTACTATTTTACCTATGAAGTATATACTTGTTCATAGGCTTACTAAACTGGAACAAAAAGTCACACTGATATAATGTTTTTGAAATTGAAAGCAACAACGGATATATAATATTCTAAAATTATAGTACAAGCAGTGTTATAATATTGCTTCAAATACTGTGTTACTCTTAGCCATCTGTTGTTCTTACTAAAATGTCACTCCTTTCATACATACTTCTATAATTATATTGAACTACTACCATTACCCTTTCCACTACCGAACAAGCCTATAAAAGACATAAAAAATGACAGGCAGTGATGCAGTGAACAACACTGACAAGGGTTTGCCTCATTCTAAACATATCCCTTAAAAAAAGCTTAAAATATTGTTACTTATTATTGACAGGTATAACTCAACAGTCAATAATATTAATTTTATATTCAACATAATGGAGTCAAGCATGGCCAACCGGAAAGAACCCAACATTTTTGCTTAAAGTATTTAATATCAAACTGTTTAATGTTTCACTTTAGAAGGACAGGATTTGAGATGGAGTCAGCAAATAAAATAGAGCTGGGTAAACAAAAATTCATGTCCCACAATACTTACAAAATGAAAGGCATTAAAACAAGAAAGTTGACAATATAACTATAATTTCTAAAAAGGAAATACCACTTTTGTTATTTAGAAACTATTGTGAAAAAGAACATGATGGTGTTTAATAGGCCACTTTGCAGACATTAAAATGGTGTTTATCATTGATTTTTTGATAAGAATGATAACAAAAGTGGTATGTTTCCTATTTACTAAAGCTTTAAAAAAATAATATATTGCAACAACAACATTACACTGAATAATGCTCACCCTGAAATGGTCTATGAAAAGAATTTCCAGAGGTTGATGAAAACATCAAGGTTTTTATAAACAAAAAGCAGTAATAATACCTTGAAAAATGGTTATTGTTTCAAGCTAATGGCAGAGTCTACATAATGTCTATCTCCCAGTTATTTCGGTTGAGGATGTTAGTAAATTCCTCTCTGAGCTCCACAAAGTTATTGTATGTTGATGGAACCTCTAGTAATGGAGTGCATGTATGTGCCACTGGTCTGGAACTAAACCCCTCTGTCTTAACAAATTCTACCTGTAGCTTTTGTCCCCCCATTACATCCATTGCTGTGGTGAATCTCAGGAACTGTACTAACTTAGTAGTGTCGAGACCTCTAATAAAACGCTGTAAAAACTTGTAAACATCTCTTTCTGCATCAGTGGTTGGGTTGCATAAAAGGCTATCAAGAACTTTTTTGGGTGTAAGATTAAGTGCTTCATAAAGTTCTAATACTGCTGCAGTTGATTGAAACTGCTTGTATGGCTTCAATCCTTGCTGCAGAATTGGCTGCCATGCTGCAACCATAAGGTGGGGCTTTTGGACAAGCTCCTGCCTTGCGATTTCAAGGATAACTCTGGTGACATTTTCTTTTTTGACATGGGACCTGCAATTAAACCTTTCTAGGAAATCATGAAATTCTTCCTCTTCACCTGGAAGGTCATTATTCCTCAGGACACTTTCGACCAGATCCTCTTCTAATTGTGATAGATAACGCTTGAAGGAAGTGATAAATAAATCTTCAGTAACCTCTGTACCAAATAGGCAAAAGCAAATAAATGCCTTAGAAAAAAATGTAGGAAAATAGGATACAGAGGTATACCCTTTAACTAAAATGCGGCCTATTGCCTCCCATTCTTCAATAAAGTGGTCATGCCTAACGAATGGTACCCTTTCCCTTTCACCTATCGTCATACTAATGGAAAATTCATTCCAGAATAGTGTGTAAGCTTCACGAGCAATACCAACACCAATCCCTGCTTCAAGATCACCCCTTTCATTTATAATTTTAAATTCAATCTCTCTATACAAAATGCCTGTATCTTTAAATTCCATGATAAGATCTGCTTTTATGGACTTTCAGGACCTGTGGTGTTGGTTCCTGCACTTCTGGTGGATCACTCAAGATTTCATATCCAGGGTGATTTGTATGCTCCTGGACAGCTGAACCCATTAGATGTGCAAGGCGAAAATTCCTCAGTTGTGCAACATCAGGCTCAGCTTGGACTTCATCTTCTGGAACTGAGAGTGGGGATGCATCTTTAGCTAATGACATTTCAAACTCCTCATTCTGTATGCAACGTATGCATTGTTCCCCCAAAGGGAATGTACAGCTACATTTCTCACAAATCACTCTGGGTATAGACCAGTTCATGTGTGGATTGCTAATGTTGGCCTCTGTAAAAAGAAAAGAGAATGACAAAATTAGGGTACAGAGGGCCATAGAAATAACATTGTATGACGAAATGGATCTAACAATTCATTATTGTTACTTTAAATTATGTTACATGCATTTCAGTAAATGTTTTAAAATGATACCAGTATTTATATAGGAAGCTTTCAGTTAGAGTTACGTACAGTGCAACTTCTTGAACCAAAGCATCCAACCACATTTTTCACAAATTATCCAATCAAGTTTGGGGATTTCGACAATATAATCATAGAAAAATAGTCTGAGTTTACTGCAGTCAATTAGTCATAAAGTCAAATGAAAAATTTTGTGGAAAATTTGTTTGGGTGGCTTTGGTTGAAGTAGTTGCACTGTACTTTAACTGTTTTCAATACATTGAAGAAGAGCAACTGAAGATATATATATATATATTCTGTGTTATAAAAGTAGAAGAAAAGGAAAACTAAGACAGCAACCAGTAACTGCCAGTAACATTTAATAGAAAGTTTTAATTGGCCTTTGGCCTTCATCAGCTATTTACAATGAGACCTTTCTAAAAAAAGTTTAATATATCAATATGTAAGGTGGATATACACATTTATGTTAGGTAAAACTTTATTGTAATTTGAAAACAGTTATTTGAAATCAATATTTACTTACTGGAAGAAAAATTGAAGATCTAATACACCTTCATATTTTGGTTTTCATATAGCCTTTAAGATATTTACACTATTTTCAAAAATGCATCCTAAATTTCTTAAGAGAAGTTATACAAGTTACCTTCATAGTCTTCCCTACTGGTTGATGGCAAGGACAGAAAGGGTGCTTGTGGTACTGCTTGGTTACTTGTGCTTTCATTGGGTTGTTCGCTGCTTCTGCTGCTAGAGGATGGTTGGTCCACTACACTGATAGAAGATGTACTTGTATTTATAGAAGATGTTAGCACAGTGGGCTGAGGTGCAGATACATTGGTACTTTGGGTTGCCTCAGGTATTGACTGTTGGGCACTTACAGTATCAGCAAACTCAATCATTTGCTGTAACTCTTCCTCATCATCATCATCAAGGTCATCTTCTATGTATATCTAAATATATCATTATAAACAACAAATGCCATTAGATGATTGCATTGCAAGGTCGTGGAGGGGTAGCTATAGATTTAAAACATAAAGTTTTTCGTACCTTAAGGGCCTTCTTTAAAGGTTCACCAACAAATGGACTTTCATGACCACACAATACTTTATTTGGCAAAATGTAAATAGGCTTCTCTTTGAAGACCTTATGAATCATAATACCGTTCAAAGTCTGCCCTGCTGCAACTGGTGGCTTCACTAATGAACTGTGAACAGGCATGAATAGTTGGATGTCTACATCCCTTGGAATCTTGTTGACAAATGCCTCCCTCAAATTCATTTCAACTTAACATTCTGCCCATTCTTTCATAAGTTTGAATGCTGAAATGAAATATCCGTTTTCCGTCAGCCATACTCTTTTACTTTGCCTTTGCACGGTAGACACATCTCGACACGGAAGGAGAATAATATCTCTCATAAATGGTCCTGATATTGCCTTTTTAGCGGGCCCTCTGTAAAACTTTCCTCGACCTGATCCTTGACGTGACGAGTTTCCACTAAATAACCGTCTCTGAAATCTTGGAGGGTCTCTAGTTGTATTCTGCCGTGCAGTACTAGTACTTGAGCTTTGGTTTCCTTCAAGCAAGGAAGAAAGTTCTGAAGCTTTTCCTAAAATTTCCTCCAAAATCTTCTTACCATTAGCGGCAGCCATTTTGGTCGTGGAAAGCGCATGCGCAGAGTAAACTGGCCTTTTGGCGGGAAAAGGTCTCGTACCCAGATCTCCAACGTAATATCACGTGATTCTCGTACATCAGTTGAAATTTTCAATCGATGGAACTCGATCGTGATTCTCGTTCATCAGTTGAAATTCTCGATCACCATTTGAAATTCTCGATCACCAGTCGTCATTCTCGTTCAGTGGTTGCGATTTCTTGTTCATAGCGATCGACTTCTCGATAGGCAGGTGTAATTTCAATCCCCAATCGCAAACTCAATACACTTTTGAATGGTATGGCTTGCCATAGCCGTGAAATATTATTTTCTGGTAGAAGAAAAACAATTTCTCGGGTTTTTTTAATGTTAATACACTCCATGTACTTCTTGCAACTCCACATGTCGAAATTGTAAGCTTGCTGCACATAAAAATTATATATTCTGCCAAAACTATTTTTTACGTTTTGAGAAAAAAAAGCAATTCAATTCGCGAACTTAAAGGTTTCAAAATACTCGAAAAAGAGCGCCACGTCCATCAAACATAAGCATTTTTTGCCATAAGTAACGATCGAGTTTTTAAAAAAAAAAAAACAACTTGACAATGGTGCCATTTTGAAACAAGTTTGAAGCGAGCCAGTTCTCGGAAGAGGGGAGGGCTGCATCACACGTCGGTCAAGGAATAGCGCGCGTTTCACCGCCCATTCTTTTTAGCGCCCTTTTTCAACATTGTCATTGTGGTTCTTAAATGCACTGGCTCATTGGTCTACAATGTTTTGCTCTTACTGTGGTGAAGAAGTTGGTGCTGGGTCAAAATTTTGCCAAAAGTGCGGCAGAGAATTAGTCCCTGTGAGCAAGGAATTGCCGACTCACATTACTGGAAATGTTACAAGTGTTAGTTTTGATAATTTCCTAAAACGCAAAGCAATGGAGCGAACAACATTGTTCGAACCCAAGGCCGCCAAGGCGAAGATTGCAAAGAGTTCTCCGGCAGCGAAACCGCGACTGGAAGTAACAATAAACACCGGAATAATGAGACTTAACTCCGAAGGAAAGTTAGTAAAATGTAGAGGGAAGACACTTCCTCTCAAAGTAACAACAAAAGCATCAAAAAATGTAATCCTGGAAGCGGCTGTACGGAAGCACACTGCTTTTGACAAAGCTTTTTGCGTAGAAAGTAAATATGTGTTGCTGTATCCTGATTGTACCGAGGTCGACAAAACTCCGGGTACACAAAAGGACTTCGTTCTTGATGATTATGGCAGGGAAATTGGAAGAGCGTTTAGAAGAATAACTTTGTTCATAGCAAAGAAAACAGATTTTACTTTTTCGGAAATTTCTCCCATTGATGACAACATCTTTGACAGCGACCAAGAATACGAGGATGATCCCATCGATAACTACGATTCTGATGAAACTATCGATTTTGAAAAGTCTGTATTCAGTTATCCTACAGAAGTTGCCACATCTCAACCTTCATCAGTCTCTGGCACAGGTCGAAAGCCGACAGTCCAGAAACAGACATCGACAGTTAAGGCCTGCTGTACCTACAACTTCGTATGCGTCAATATCCAATGGAAGTCTTCACCAGTGTCCTACTTGCTTTTTGCACTTCTCCTTGACTGAAATTGCAAGCCATGCTGATGAGTGTGCTGAGTCATGGGTTGACCCTATTGGCGAATGTATAGTTGTGCATGATGACAGTGAAGTGGAAGATGTAACTCCTGAAGTGGATCAAGAGAAGGCGGAACAAGATAAAGATCTTAATACTGCCATTACAAATTTGCGGTCCGTATTACAGAATAATGCTATTACCAACAGAATAGCTATCAGAAGGTCTTCACCTTTTGCAGATTATGTTGCAGCAAGGAAAAAAAAATGGTTCAAACCGAAAGGCACTCTCAAGGTCACTTTTGTCGGTGAACCAGCCGTTGATGATGGGGGACCCAAACGAGAATTTTTCTCAGGTATGTCTCCAAATTGGCACTTGTTTTAAACCAGTTATCTGGCGGTAATCTTGTTCTTTTAATATACCATTTTAGGGAGCATCGGGCAAATTAGATAAATAATGATTTTTTCAGCAGAAAATAATTAATGCATCTATCTTTTAGTGTTAATGCTGTTATGTGCATGGGATGGGGGTTGAGCAAGGGATGGGGACTCGTCAAACTAGATTATCTCTAGTTATTAAATTTTCAACTTTGAATATTGCGTTTCTAGCGTTCTAATTGGTTCACTCAATCTCGTTTATTACCTCATATACCGAATGACCATATATGGAAACTAACTGTGTAAAGTGTTGCCAAAGACGAAATTTCGGGACCTGGTAGTCTTCGGGGATACAGAGCTGTTTGGCATGCATTGAGATTGATTCATCACATTCATGTTCCACGACGGATAGTTGCTCAGCTTCTTCGAGAATTGGATCCTGCCGCTACACTGTTGAGGAGAAGCCGAAGGTTGGCAAGGAGGAGATATATCAGTTATGGTCCTAATTTTTGTTGGCATGTTGACGGTGAGTCCAACCTGTCCTGTTTCATCTGCTTGCAAACGTTCATATTTTATACAATTCGTAATCACAACGGATTATCGAAAGAGGAGAATGCTGGTGGTTTTTAAGTTTCCTTATATTAACATCAAAACATTTCGGACAAATCATTCTTGAACAAATTAAGGGTCAAGGGACTCATATTTATTATAATATAGCTGGTTGCTAAGGCAAATTCATTATCAGGTATTTTTATCACACCACTCTTCTCCAGTAAGGGAAAACATTTTATATTTTGTTTTACAAGCCTGCCAACATGAATTTTGACGAAATAAGATTTTTTTTTTTTTCTCTTATAAAATTTAAAAAGTGGAAATTGTGGAAACTGCCAAAGTTTTGAAATATTCTTTTTTTTTCGTTTAAATTTGAAATTTATGTGAAAAAGTGACTTGTGTTTCCGTTTTTTTAAATATACTAAACTTTGTAATCTTTGATAATATATCAAACATTAAGTACAATTGTTTACTTAACAATTTCAATTCAATTTATATTATTTTTTAAAATAAAAGTAATTGTGTTCAGATAATGATATCATGAAATTTTTTATAGTTTTTTTCCAGAATCAGGATTTCAGTTAAATTAGTTTGATCTTAGTTGTATATATTAGATAGTCACACAAACATGCCATAACATATCCAAACCTTAATTTTAGGGTATGATAAGTTGAAACCATTTGGATTCCCAATACATGGAGCTATAGATGGATATAGCAGAAAAGTTCTGTGGCTGGAAGTTTCAAGATCAAACAATAACCCTCAAGTTATTGCACGTTTTTTTCTGGATTATGTAAGTGAGTGTTCTGGATGCCCCATGCTTCTTCGCACAGACTGTGGGACTGAAAATGGAACTATGGCAGCAATGCAGTCATATTTCAGACAACATGGAACTGATCCATTTTCAGCAGAGAAATCTCATAAGTTTGGTAGTTCTCCGAGTAATCAAAGGATCGAGTCTTGGTGGTGAGTCCTTAGAAGAGGCCGATTTTTCTGGTGGATAGATCTGTTCAAGGGGATGGCCGACACTGGAATACTAGATTTGGGAAACATATTGCATAAAGAGTGCTTGTGGTTTTGCTTCCATGGTGTGCTGCAAGAGGATCTAAACAATGTTAGAAACCACTGGAATACACACAGGATTCGCCCGTCTAGATATGGTACTGTTCCAGGTGTTCCTGATGTTTTATATTATTTGCCACAACACTCTGGGAGCTTTGATTGCAAGATATCTGTTTCAGCAGAGAAAGTACGTGAAATGGAGATACAGTTGATTGATGATCACAGTGTTGAATCTGAACTAAACATTTATCAAGAATATTTTCATTATGTTATGGACAATGAAAACTATTATTACCCAAATAATGCCGAGGAAGCCGTTGAGCTGTTTCAGAAATTACTTGCCATTGCAGGTTCATGACTCTTGCCAATCCTTCCACCCCAGCTTGAAGCAGCTAATATTCAGCATCCACAAATCCTTGGAGATGCAGAGGTAGTCATTTGGGGCAAGAAAAACATTTGGGAAGGAAAAGTTGAACACAAAAAGGCTCACCAATTAATGTTATGATTATGCTGCGCGTAAGGCTGATATGCCCCCATGTATATTTTGGGCCAATGAATGCATGCATTAAATGCTTTTACATATTAAATTATTATTCACAGGTGAAACAATAATAAGGATTGAAAAACAAGTTAAGTTATCTTTAATTTAGAGATTTTGTTGGCTGTGTTGTGTGGTGCAGTACATTTACATTATTAACAATTACAACATAATTCTTTCATAAGAGGTACCTCAGGGTAGGTATTTCTGGTGGATGTCAATGACGTCCCCAGAAACACTTTATTCCCATTCTGCATTTTACTCAGAGATGAAGCATTTGTGAAATGGTTGACTTGCTAAATGCCCTTCAAGGTCTAATGAGTTTTTTAATGATAATAGTTAATATAATCATCTATGAAATCTGAGAACAGACTCTGAGTTGTTATTGTTTTAAGCTGTTAGGCCTTAAGTCCCAAATGCCATGTTTGTGAATGCTCAACTAACATACAGTATTTATGAATGCTGTCTGCATACTTTCTATAAAAATTATAAACAGTTTGAGAGAAATCAACTTCTCTGCCTACAGTTTTTTCCACTTGATCAATTGCCAATTATGTTGTTTTGTTTGAAATATGTTGATAAGTAACCTGAGGTCAAAAGGTTTTATTTACACGGTAAATTTGGAAAACTTAAAGAAATACAACAGACCATCAAGAAATTGATTAAATTATTAAATATCTCTGATGGCCTGTTGTATTCCTTTAGATTTCAAATATATGTTTACAAAAATAAAAAAAAATTGTTTGGAAAAATTCCTCAATATGCAGCAGTAGCTTTTTTTCTTGTGCTTTTACCCTCTTTAATCCATTGTATTAATTTAAAATTTGCAAATTCGATCATTAAAGAGAAAACACAAGTACACAAAATGTTCATAGCTGACAGAATCTCCAAAATGCTAAATTAAATATTACTTAACATATCTTTAAATCTTTATTATTGTGAATAATTTAAACAAGCATTTGATGCCATGGAGTTCTAGGATACGATAGCACTTTAAATTTGTCCATTAATTAATAAGAAACACGAGAATAACAACACTTTTCACCAGATGAATCAATCTCAATGCATGCCAAATAGCTCTGTATCCCCAAAGTGTACCAGGTCCCTAAATTTCATCCCGGATGATGTTCTTGACATTTTCAACATCAACAACTTCTCAACACATAATGTAGTTTTGCAGATGCCACTTAAGGGTAGATAAACTCAGAAATTCCATGTTGTTGTTTTAATAATTCTAAAATATCTTTGTTTTCATACCCCAAATGAATAAAGTTTTCTAAAATATTGCATAAATCAGGCTTCGTATTATCATCCTCCCTGTCCGCCATGGTTGAATCATTTAATCCGAACCATAAAGCCAGAGCCGGCAGTCAACTTGGTCAGAGACAGGTTGAACCCAGTGCATCAAATTTTATATTTGCATCAACTTTTTTATTTGCATTGATTTTTTATATGCATCAACTTTTTGATTTGCATCAAAATTTCTATTTCCATCTAAATTTTTATTTGCATCAACTTTTTTAGTTTGCTCTCAGCTTTTGAGGAATGGAAAAGTACTGTATATTTAAAAAAACTGGAATGGATATTGATCAAAAAAATGGATTGAAGATTACAGGAAGTAATTCCTTAGATAACCAGTAACCACATCTTCCCTTAGACTTGAGAAATATTTTTTACAAAAGCTGAGCCATAGCATGCAGCAACATGCATTCATTCAATGCTATTTTTAATCCACGTTGACATTCGTTTATTGGCAAACTGAACAGTGTTTTATAAGCATCAGAAAGCTTTACTTATAAAAAAATTAGTTTTCGAATTTGTCTCATCTATCGGAGTTTTGAGAAACGGAGCCCTGCATGTTTCATAACATTGTCTCCATCACCAATTACAACGAGACTGTGTCGAATTATGTTCCATAACTCAAAAAGAACCAAAAAGAACAAAATGAAACTTGGACGTATCTTAGAGACTAAACTTTCCGTTTTGTTTCTCAAAACTTGAGCTTCTAGCTGTTTTTAAACATGTTAAAAGTTTGTAATTACAGTATAACAGCGCGCGATAAAAAACAGCAAATACTTTCCGAGAAGTTCCATTTATTTCGTAGTAGTTAATCGTGTCTTATATAGTGTACAGATACCTGCTAGAAAGTTAAAAGCCAAATATCTTAAAC
>JAOBBB020077050.1:0-13809 GCA_025331005.2 Zoanthus gigantus
GGGATGTGTAAACAATATACAAAGTGTAATATAATGTTCAACTAACCTTTTGACTTCTTGTATGCAAATGACAAAAAGAATCCAAGACACCTTGACTTTTTCTTTTGCTTGCCTATTATGACTTGGCAGAATGCACTGTGACATGTCATGCGCATGAGTTGCATAATAGCTAATCAGGTGTTTTAGGAAAAAACAGTCCAAAGAACACTATTATCACGCAGCGCCTTTCTCATCAAAGTAAATGTTGTTTCTACGATGTAATGGCAAGTAATTGATACATAATTGCAGAAAAAATATTTTAAATTTACAGGAAAAGTTAATATTAGTTGAGGTTGATAATTTCTTCTTGGCGATTTTATTTTAATTTCGTACTTTAAGTAGCCGGGTACTCTGTTCAAAGTAGACGGGTGCCAGTACCTGGACATATTCATGCCCAAGTATCACAATTATAATTATTATAAAATTAAAACACAAGTTTTACATGTTTTCAGGTCAACAAAACAAAAACTTCATCTTTTTGTAAAAAACAAAAAAAAATCAGGAAAGGGAACTAATTTATCAGCTGAATAGAGTGTAAAAAGGAAGTAGATTTCAGAAATTCTTAAGGGTAAGACTTTTAATTATTTAATTCTATTTTATTTCTCATTATTCATAAATTATTATCTAGTCTCACTGTCCAGACTATCACTCTGACTGCATGTACAAAATAAATTAATTAGAATAATTAGAGTTAATTGTACAAGAATATAACACAACTTGGGTTTTCCTTCTACAGAAAATGTTGACATATCAACCAAATGAAAGAGTAACAGCGAAAGGAGCCCTAAATCATAGATTCTTTGATGACGTACGAACAAAACCCCTTTTAATTTGTTAACAGGAAAGTCAGTAGCCAGATGACTGAAAGAAATCAGAAGTATGACCCTATCTTATACAAAATCAAATATTTAAAAAATGTTTATTTTGTTAATTTAACCCTTTCAGTCCCAGTCATTTATCATCACCTAACTTCTCCTTACATAACACATACAAATTAAGACACTTGGTCATGAGAAAATGAGAACTAATCAAACAAAGCAAACTATTGAAGATTAAAAGTAAAATTCTCTCAAACTTGTTCAATGAAAAGTATGGGCTCAGGTTGTGAGAATTTAGCAGCACAACTTGGACTGAAAGGGTTAAGCTAGTGGTAACTTGATAAGATTACAACATGTGTTTCTTTTTTGTCTTTTTTTCCCTTCCACTTTGTAATTTATTTAGTAACTTTGACCTAGGTATCATGCTTTCATTGAGAAATAATTTTAAAAAGTCCAATGCAGTTCACCTGTTATAGTCAATGCACTAAGGACAGGGTACATGGTGTAATTAATTAGTTATTAATTTTTTTGCCCTAAGTTTTATTTTACATTTGGTTTATCTTGCTTTTATCTGCTCTAATTACTTGAGGGTTTTTTCATATGAATATATATTTACCTAATATAAGCATGTCATTCAAAGTCTGTGTGATTCTGCTGGTGAGTGCTAGATTTTTCTTTTTCTGAACTTTTATTGGCTAAAGGAGATTTAAAATACCCCAGCAGCAAGGGAAGGCCAGTGTTGATAACTTTGATTTTTGTGGATGACAGCTTGAAATAAATAGCATTCAAGCAAAACATAACACCTGTTTATGGTGTATGTGCACCATTGTGACAAGCACCCAAACTACTGATTGATTATATTGACTTAGAATTATGTTATTTTGACCAGCCAATACATTGAGTTCAAACATTGATAGTTTTGCCATTTTACAATTTTCATTCTAGTACTATGGCCTTGACCCTAAACACAATCAGGGAGTTGAAAATAGTAGCACCATGCTGCACTTCATATTTTCTAACTAGAACACTGATTAGAAGCAATGAACAATTTGGACCTTGTACTATATTTCTCGACTTATAAGTCAAGTTTCCAAGATTGAAAAGAAGTTTTTATTACCACCACTTATATGACAGTCTCGTAATTCTGCTTTCAGACCTCTACAAAAAGTAGCATATTTTTAGTTAAAGATCAGGAGTCGACTTAAAGCCTGAGAAATACCATAGTACAAGTATGTTGTGTTCAGATTGAGAGCTAATCTTAATGGTAAACAAAGCTAGAAGATGCTTTCTTAACTTATAGTAAGTGAGTCTATAAGACCAGAAAAGAAAAATATAAGGGTTTCATTATGGTTTGGAGTAAGAGGGCATTTAGATTTGGCATCCGGGCAAAGTTTATGCAAAGCCTTAGAAACTTTAAAAAATCTTTAGTTGCAGAGGTGCTAAAAGCAGCTGGGCAAAGCCATTTTCACAGCCAGTCAATTTTTGCCTGGTACCCAACCCTTAATGAAACCCCTGAAAAACAGAATATTATAAGTAAAAAAAATTGAAAATCATTCTTTCATGAATTATACATTGTCTTTCAGATAGCTAATTCAAAAAGTTCATCTTTTGAAATTATAGCTCCTTTTTTGGTTACTGATTATAGTATTTTCAGTAAAAACCATTATTATATTATATCCTCTAGAATGGATTTTTCATAAACATGTCTAGTGTTTTATATTGACTTTTGATTATGCTTTTGAAGAAGAAGAGTTTAGTGAAGTTGAAGAAAATATTTATAATTGCATTGTTAATTATTTGTGTTTGCCTTAAGTACACAGTTGGATAGAAACCTGATACATCCAATCTATGGTGCTGGGCATAAATGCACACCATTTCTAATAAATTATATTGACTCATTCTTTGGTGTACAAAATCTTACAAGTAAATATTTTGCCAACCAAATTTTTGCTTAACTGATATTAGCACTGAGCTGAGACCCATTCATCAAGCTCTGTTTCTTATGATGGCAATAAATTAATGTATGTGTTATTACAACAAGCAGTTTGCATCTTGAAATGTATGTATTTCCATCTAAAAGTTCTTGATGTTTGGGAATTGGATTATTATATACCTTTTTGCAACTATTATTTGTTAAAATGCATTATTTTATAATTGACCTAAAACTTGTCATCACCATGTGATGGTTGATTAAAGTCACTTTTAAATCTTTGATTTATAATACAATTGTACAAATTGTCATTGGATGGTATAATTACATATCTTCATAAAATTGCTCTTACGTAAACCTCGAATACAGGAGATACACTTTAGCATGACTTTATTTTGCTCATCCAAAGAAGAAAATTGAAATTCCAAAACCAAACTTGAGCTAACATGAGAGCTGATTGAGTATCTCCAGCCAGCCTTTATCATACAGACATATACTGATCAGAAACATGGTGATGTTTAGGAAGAATTAACTTGGTGTTTAAAAAGTATTTAAACAATAAATGTTCATTACTGTAATACTTTAAAGTTAACTATAAATATGCTTTGACTATTTGTGATGAAAAGAAAAATCAGAGTTTTCTTTCAAATATGAAAAAAGTAGCAGGCCCTTAAAAGTTAGAATACTGGGCCCAGTTGTTCACAAAAGCCGATTAGCACCAACCCAGGGTTAAGTCTTTAAACCATTTTCTTGTTTGTAACCTTACAGGTAATTTTTTGTTTGAAATTCCAATCAGTATCAAAATTGTTAACCTTTTTCTCCTTGATCATGAATTTCTGATTAATCCAGGGTTAAAGTTAACCAGCTTTTGAACAAACCTGCCCAGTAAATTAAATCTGAAATGACAAGTGTTTGTCCTTTTTAAAAATCATTTTTAACTAATAATTATTATTCAATTGATACTTTAATATTTATCTTTACAGAAATTGTCAAAAATGTGTATTCAAAACAATAAAAAATGTCTTTAGTGGTGCTGATGATCTTGATTCTTTGATTGTATAAGGTTGTTTTATCCCACTTACCACAGGCACTGGGGTCCAGGGTAAATTATGGAGACAGTGTTGCACAAAAGAAACAGATAAAAAAAATGTGGCTGTTCTTTATATTAATTGATGGATAAGATTGTTTCTTCTACTCCTTTTTCACTATGTTGCATGAGCTTGCTTGACTCTTGTCTCCTGCATTGAGAATTCCAACCTGATCATCTTCGGACACAGAGAGAAATCCTGTAATTTACTCACAGCCCAGGTTACCCTTAATGTTGAACAGTCAGACTTCAAAAGTTTGCATTAGAATAGTATACTCTGGAGAGAAATGGAGCTGGAGTTGGAAGGTAGAAAGCCAGTAGGTAGACCAAAGAAGACCTGGAGTAAGGGTAGAGGAAGACATGGCAGAGGATAGAAAACAGTGGAGGCAACTTGTAGCACATCCAACCCCAGGAGTGGGAAACTAATTAAGGACATAAAGAAAGATGATTCATTTGCTGCCGAAAAAAATAAAGCTTTCTCAAGAAAAAAGGGAAGGAGGCCTCCTTTGATGCTTTTGAACCACTAAATAACCTTGAGAGTTTTATTATTTTGAACACACTGACACAGATGTATGTTACAGAATAATTTTATTAACATTAAACTTTACATATATTAATTCAGGCATTAAATCAAAAATTAAAAGGAGAAGCGATTCCAATTTTCAGATGTTGACTTTTAATTTTTAATTGGTCAATATTAAAACTTAAAAGAAAAAGAAAAAGTCAACGTGAGAAAAATGGAATCGCTTCTCGTTTTAACTTTTATTAAACTTTACATATACATTAAGTTTTAATTCATAGAGGGTTTATGAAATAAACAAGTTTATCACAAATGTTACATCTGTTATTAACTATAACTAAAACCTTGATGAACAAAACTTTCAATTAGAAAAACTAACTGAACCAAGAGACTGTTTTGTTGCCATCTCTGCAACTGAGTCACATATGCAACTGAGAACCTAAACTATATGATAATATTATATACATGTCCCAAACACTAAGACAAAAATCAAAGTTGGAAACACAAAAAGTTGATGATATTAAACAAAACCAGATACTAATACAAAATAACAAAAGTTCACTTTATGTTTTAAGCTTCAAATCAACAATTTGCTCTGCAATATTGAATCATTAATTATAGTTTTGAAATCTCACAACTGAAAGCATTCATGCAAGCACATTCCATATACTTTTATAGTGATGGAGCTGCAGAGGAAATTAGTCAAATTTTTGCTAAGTTTGGTAATGTTCATTATTGATCATCAATAAAAAGGGGGCAAATAACATGCTAACTGCAAGCTCAACTTTTATTTTTGGAAACAGGCCTTTCCTGGGCTTTCACTGCAATACTAAATTTTTCTTCTTAAGGGTTCTTCTCCTTTGCTCAAAGCAACATTCCAGGAAAGTCCTGAGTTTGCTAATTGTTTTCAATGTCTTGACAAGAAACAGTAAATTATTGTCAATTCATACAACAAATACCAACTTAGATTCGACACTACATTTTAGCAAAGGTGTAGTAAAGCACAATGCTTGTGGGATATGTGGCTATAAAGATAAAGCATCAGGTATAGATCATAGCAAACATGTGTTAGTAGTTAACATGAAGCCACAATAATGGGTATAATGGCCATGTATCTTTTATGGTACATACCAACGTGCCCATTACAGTATTGTTGCCGCAAGTTTGCTACTAGCACATTTGTGCTATCTTTACTTGACATTGTAGCAAAAAATAAACCTCCAGCACAATTACCACAGAGTTAACTTGCACAGAACTGTTACTCAAGCAATCCCAACTCAAAAATGCATCATATCCATTTAAAGACAAGTAAAACCTCAGATGGACAATATTGAATAAACAATCCTGTAGAAAAGCACATGGCTAATCTTTTTTTAAATGTAGTGTAATGCAGCTTCTATATAATTTTTAAAGCTATCAACTTTTTGCACATAAATGGAACAAACAACTTCCAAAAGGAATGAAAAAAAATGGTTAAACGTATGCCAAAATAATATAACAACTTGAAAAAGCATACATGCTTATATGGTCAGCAGAAATAAACACATGCACAAATACACCTGTCCAGTCCTTTACCCACTCCTTTAAATTGAAACTGAGGCTATGGCAAGTTAGAATGTGAATTATGACCTAGAGCTTTTTGTGCTGTATTAAAGAAAACAAAAACTAAGTCTCAAACTGATTTTTTAGGCACAAATTAAAATAAGTGGACTTCAAATTCAAAATTTAATTTTTCAACGTCAATCTAAAAATAATTACACATTTTTAAGAAATCCCAGGCCTGGAATGAAAAACCCAAAATTCAAGGATATCCACTCCAGGCAGACGGCATAAGAATTCTATTCCTTTTATTTTTACTTTAGTTATATGCTGATGACTCACTGACTGATAAAGAACTGACTTGCAATATCACACAGTTGTGACTTCAGTGCTTCTTCTCTTTCCCGAGTCAGAAAGGTTAACAACCATCACATCTCCTGGGGGTGGTAGATTGCATTGTGATGTTGAAAAGTTAGCAAGTGGGTTTCCTGTGAAATTCTGCTGGAATGGTTGTACCAAGTTACTGGATGATGGAGGAATTAAACCATCTGGATAATGATTAGCAAGTTCTGACAGTCTCTCTTGAACACAGAGAGCTGTCAACCGAGCATCTGCATCTTGATCCCAGCTGTCCTCAATTGCCTCTTTCAGAGATCGAAGTCCCTGAAAATTGACATGGCAATTAACTAATCACTCACTGACAAGTACTCAATTTGAACAAGCATTTTCAATATATTGCACCCCCATTTACAAGAAATACACTAACCAAACACTGAACATTGTCATCAAACAGTATACAATTAATTTTTTTTATACTGATCAAAATAATGTTCAAAGGAAAGGTATTTTTATTAATCAGATACTTCACAAAATAATGAATGAAATTAATTTGACTTATGACTAATCAGTGTATAAACTTGATAGAACCCTACCAACTAACAATAACAAGAGAGCAGGTAAAGAAATATTAATTAATATGTGAACACCAGCAAGACTTTATCTTATCCATCTAAGGCATGTACACAAACCCCAGAAGTCATGTGCTGTTGATGACCAGCTTGGTGATCAGTTTGGTGTGGGAGTTGGCAGTGAGTGTTTAGTTTTGGGTTCCCTGGGCAGAATCTCTCGTCAGTAACGAGTACAATCCTCTATACTCACCAGGTGATTGTGTTTCCATGCATCAGGAAACAATGGCCTAGATTTATTCTGAACAACATAGGCATGAAGATTCTCTGGCTCTATTGGGCCTAGTTCTCTTTCAAATGGTGGCTTGTACTCGGGCACTGTCTCTTCTATTAAAAGAAATTGGAATACATATATTTCACTTCATGACCTAAATTCTACAAAGTCACAGCAATTATTAAGGCCTGCATTAGGACAAAATTTTGATGTCTAAATGAAAAATAATGTACTATTCCATATTGGGTGGAAATGTGCAGCAATGAAGCCCAATAAGTGAGCATATTTTCTTCTGACAACACTATCAATATTTTGTGGTAATGCTAAATCATATTTAGTTTTGTATTGGGTTTCCAACTATTTTCTCTAATTCTTAAATTAAAAAGTTTTTGATGGCAAAGTTATAAAGGTTAATTTTCTTAACATGAGGAAAAGTATGGTTGGTAAGATCTCTGCCTTCTGACCACCGTCCCCAGTTCAATCCCAAGCTCTGCTGAGATTTGAATATTAATTTTGTGTGACCGCTATTCTGCCTAAGCTAAGTCAGCTTTCCATCCTGCTGGGAGCTAACCTGCGATGGATTAGTGTTCGGTCCAGAGTGAATCAAAGGCTCTCATCTTCTTAACACTACAGAAACCAGAGATAAGTGCTGGCTCCATGGGCGACTAGGCTTATAAAGGATTTTATTATCTCCTAAGATGAAATACATTTCCATGACTACCATGAACGAATGTTCACTTACTACTATTGTGTAAGAGATTTATAATTTCTTTAATATCAAACAATTCTCTTCCTCTTGTATCTCAGTGTCACCCAAATAAGATAGATCTTAGATTTCACATTTGGTTAATTATTGATATAAAGAAACATTTGAGGGTATCCATAGGCATCTAGATTGTTAATTTAATACTTACTTCCAAAAAGATCTATGCATCGCATAGCAACTTCCCAAATGACTAAAGCCAGTGCATATACATCAATTTGTTTGAGTGCAGATTGTAAATCATGTAAATTCACTGCTCCATCCAGTACTTCAGGTGCCATATATCGCAAAGTTCCAACCTGATTGTGATTGAATTGTATATCAAGATAAGTATATCATGTTTGTGAAACTCACAAAATCTCTTTGGTAGTGATAAATATATTTCTAGCTTACTATAGCAACATTTTTTATTACAATGCTTTATAAACTGAACCCAAGAAATTTTAAAATATTCATCCATTCATTAGTCCAAGAAGGATATGAAACCATGTCGCCTTTATTCACCTCTAGAGCCTAAAACCATGAACCAGTAACACGAATCAAATCCTTAATGACAACTCCCCAAAAAGGGCTTTTCAAAGTTATTTTTAACAAGCAAATACAGGATCAGCATTTTGAGGGCCTTAGATAGTCTGTGACAGCACTCAGGCACACATATATTTGATACGCTAGTAACTGCCCTCCATGAAGCAGACAAATTACATCACTGGGATCACTACCCTGCTCTTTTTCGAGACTGGGCCTATAGTTTAACATCCTTTTTCAACAGGATGCAAGGTCTAACCATTTGCAGATATTAGGGCAAAGGTAGCACCTTCTCCTTAATTACAGACCTTCCAACCCCAAGTTTCCAAAACCTGGAGATTAGTATTTGAATCCTGCCAAAAACAGGGAGATTCATCCTAAAACAGGGACAAACCAAACAAATGAGTACTGGCAGAAATAGCATATATCATCAAAAGTTCTAACTACTCATGGGCTCTACGGAGGTTAAATATGACAATTAAGTATTAATAATATATTAATTATTAGTACTTAAACCTCTTAAAACTCTTGGAATACAATGAAACATGTCACTGGAACCATGTCACATTCCAAAAAAATAAAATGTTGATTAAAGCATCACACACGAGTTTGCTGGGAGAAATGCAAAAAGAAAGGGAGAATTTTAAAAAAATTGGGATATAGGGAATGAATTTTTAAAACCGAGAGAAAGTGTTTGCTAACTGTGAGACCAGGAGAAGCAAGTCAAAACCAGGAGGTCTTCCGGCTACGCCAGGAGAGTTGGAAGGTCTATCTGCAATCATTTTAAGCCACTGAGTATTAGTCCAGCTAAGGAATAAACCTGAGTTTACTGCACAGTAGACTGGCACCTTAAAAACTAGGCCTGCCAGTTAATCTACTTCTCCCTTCAAAGTGTCTCTCTCTATAGTTTTAAATGTCACTGATGATTATAGTTTTATTTTTGCCATGTTTCAACTATAAAATTACCTCAGCAACAAATGGGCCATCATCTGTCTTGGCTGTTCCAAGACCAGAGACTTGCATAGCAAAACCAAAGTCTGCCAGTACACAAGTCTTGTCATTCCTCACCAACAGGTTCCTGCTGTTAAAGTCTCTGTGCGCATAAGACACTTTGTTTCCCCCGACAAAGTCTAAAGTTATAAAAACATGAGGAAATTTCTTCAAGCATTAGGTTCGTTACTGACAGCACAACAAGAAACAAATTAGTCCAATTAAGATAATTATCCTTGATATTTTTTTCATCATTGCAAAAGTTGTTCTGTACATTTTATACAAACAATTATTTGGATTGCAAAAGTGATTAATAATAGCCATTACAACAAATGTTACTAAAACCCAGCTGCTTGAGTTCCTCACATTTTTAAGAACTAGATTGAATATAATTATAATTATTCATAAATGGAATGCTGGCAGCATCAGTGTTTCTTTAGAAACAGTTTTACAAGTAGTTAAATTATACATTGTATTGAATTATTATAAAATTTTTTTAAAAAACTGACGTTTTGGACTGTAATCCTTCATCAGAGTGAATGACAAAGGGCTACAGTCTGAAACGTCAGTTTTTTTTTAAAAAATTCTCAATTCACTATGGTGTAAAATTAAAATTACTTTTAAAATTGATTATTATACGTTTGTCTTAATATACTACATATAAGAAGATTGTATATTGTGTTTTAATAATACTAGGACAATGATAGATACAGAATGAGTATTTAGTTTCTATTAAGATTACTGATTCTTTTCAATGTCATAAGAATTATATTCACCAACTCCATGGTATTGAGCATGCACTGTATGCAAGGATTTGAGTCTCTATAATCCCTACTATCTATCATCTCTTGCATGCCATTCTACATTAATTTTTTTTTATAATACATATTGTTGGATTGATCCAACTGTTACAAAATTTAGTAAAAAGTATATCTAAACTGAATAAAATCAAGGTGGTAGGACAAATATTTGATGGTGCACAAGGCATTGTGGCCATGCTGATCTACATTTCCACAGAAGGAAATTTACCTGTCCCAAAATTAGTTTGCAATATCATAAATTGAAACTGTTTAATTCATAATCTAAAATAAGCTTAATAAACCCTAAGGGGAGTAATAAACTTTGATGCTTGTTTTTAAAACAATTAATGCCCACTTACTTCAGTTTAAAATTTGATAATGATAAAATAATATAAAGATGAAATGATAAAACGGTATAAAGATTAAATTGGTTGATGTTAAGATGATATAGCAAACAAGAGTTTAGAGCTGATTGCAAATACCAAAAACTTCCTGCATAAAATGAAAATTTACACCTCTTCTATTAATCAATCAATTAATCAACCCAATTTTGATTCGGGTTTATCCCCATAAATGGGGGTGGCTAGATTTACCCCACTCTAACAGCAATCTCTCCAATTCCCACTCTCCATCTCGCTCGATTCAAGGTATCCTCCTTCTCCAAACCAACACTCTTGCTCTCCTTCTCCACTTGCATCTTCCATGCCTTCTTTGGTTGTCCTCACTTCCTCTTGCCCTTCACTTCAAACTCCAATGCTTTTGTCAAAACATGCCCATCATCTCTCCTCAACACATGCTCATACCCTCTCACTCCATTTGCCTTTGCCATCTGAACCACTGTTTGTTTCCTTCAATCCCAACATCTCCATTAGGTCCTCTGTCCTCTTTTTCTCCATCAGTTTTGTACCACACATATCTTGCTCTCACTGGTCATTGCTCTCTTGGCCCTTTGCAAAATTGCCATTTCATTTTCCCTCAAACACCATGTCTCACTCCCATATGGCATATAACATTGCCGATCTTACACAACTCCGATAAACCATTCCTTTCACCTTAAGCAAGACATACTTCTGATTTTACTTTTAACCAATAGTTAGGTAGAAGTTAGCGTTCTTGGGGAAAAAATATTGGTATGTTAGGGGAATATAAATACATACTTAAAATTCAAAATACTATAGACTTGGGTAATTGGATATGCATTTGTAACCATTTTGAGTTACAAGAGTTAAAAGCATTGATATATAATAATTATTAATAGTAATATTTAAGCATTGATACATAATAATACTTTGGATGTCATCATCAGGGGTATTCCTGGATACTTTTTAGTTGTAAGCACATCTCCAAAATCAAAAGAAAGATGATCCCATGCCGAGGCAATAGTCTTTACTTCCCCTTTCATATCAGACAGCACCACAGGCTACAGCTATACAGAAACTCTCTGTTACATTATGTGGTGCTTTTGACTGCTTTTGGATTGGCTTTCCACACCTCGCTACATTGTCTTCTATGACAGAGACTGACAGAAGGGAAGCTATGCCAATGGCAATGCCTTGTATGACAATGTGGAGTTTCTATTCATCATCAATTTGCGTCTCATGGATGTTTTTTTTTTTGACATAGCAAAGAATAAAATCCCAAAGTAAATTGTAAGCTTGGGCTTACAGGCAAGTGGACTCCTTATCATTTGTTGTTTAATGTATTTTCTTTGTAAGTCAGTCCTTTAGTTGCTTCCCATCAGCTTTGTCAAACATTATTAATATTTTTTTAAACTTTGCAAACACACTCTTTTTACCACTTGCCTTTGTGTTGAGTTACAGACTACACAGTCAAGTATAGTTGTAAATGGATTTGTAAATTATATACATCGTAGAAAAATGAATAAAGTATGGTGCATAAATGCTGATAAGATTGTTTTTATTTATATTTTATATCAGCTGATGAAGAATTTGATGAACTTTGCTTTGAGTTTGGGTTGGAGTTGGATGAAGTGGTAGGTATTTTCAATTATGATATATAAAGTAAATGCATGTTATCAGATTGATAGTCACTCAATTATTTTTTCCAGTGTTCTGATAAATATATAATATTTAATGTGATCTATCAGGCTTGCCAGTTATTGCCAATGACACTTACTTTAGATTGTGTCTTCAATTGAATTTTTATGTAAACAAATAACAAGTTAACAGGAGCAAATTATGATTGTGTAAATGAACTGCATAATTTGTTGTTATGCCAAGGAAAACTTGGTCAGCCTCATAAATACAGAGTTAGTTGTGGTCATGATTCATTGTATTTTCAAAAAACATTTTTTCAAAGGGGGAAGGTAGATGTAGAGCAATGATTTTGATATTTTTGTGATTATATCTTTTTTCAAATCTCCTCTCCATTTGAAATAGACATTTTGATCGAAATATAAGAAAGTTTCCCACTTATTTATAAACGATTTAGATCTTTTAACTTAGTGATACTGGTAAACACTTTTTATCATTTAATTATTTTGCCGCAGATAGGTACAGTACTTTGCATTTTTTTAAAAAAAATTAGATAATAAAAATATTTGGAAGTTTTAAAAACCTTTGTGCATGTACATACAACTCTGCTTTGGATCCTAAGTCTATGGACTTCTCTGTACAAAAATCCCAAACTGGCTGGATGGGCTAAAGTTATAATGTGATTTTCTAACCTTTAAGAAGACATATTAACTTTTAACCAGACAGTAGACATTAATTAATAAATGCATCACCACCACCAAATACATCACCATCATCATCATCATCATCATCATCATTATTTTTGTTTAATGTCCATATTTTCTCGTCTACTGTAAGATGGCGATGGATGGGCAATGACTGTTCTCCACATCTCGATCCTGTGCTACATACTCCTCCACTCCTAAAAAGTTAATATGCTGTATCACACACTCACTCCACTTTTTCCTAGGCTTTCCCAGACCTCACCCACCTCTGCCCTTTTCTTATGTCCAAACCATTTCAGTCTTCAAATACATGCGATAATATTAATTTCTAGAGTTATTAACATCCTAAACCTTCAATGTGAACTGCGGTATAAAGGATGGCTATTAAATTTTGGAATAATAATTTCTTTTAATCATAGACATCTGAGAGGGAACAAATAGCAAAAGAACAAGGAGAAGAAAAAGCAGCTTTAGCCTCTGATGATGTTATTTACAAGATTGATGTTCCAGCCAATAGGTTCAGTGTTTAATTTATTGAATCATTAAAGAGTATTAATTTTTTTCAAGGTAATAGATAGTAATGATTTCTTAGTGATTTGATTATAAAAAATGTCTTTTCTGTTTGGTACTTTTATTTTAGCCATTCTTGATTTCTAAACTAAGGGAATAAAAGAAAGGTAACGAGAACATGAGTACAGTTACAGCTGTATTTGCCAAAACAAAAAGGAATCTGTAAAATAAATGTTTTCTGATGACTTCCCAACCATCAACAGTCTTTCAGAATTGGTTCAACAAGCAAGGTCATTGAAGTTTTTTATATTTTAACCCTTTCCCTCCTGGAATATTTGTGGATTTGAACGATTTTTCGTATCAAAACAATCAATTGGCTTTCTCTAATCCAAATTAGGCATTTACATGGAA